>JAWNZC010000141.1:2585000-2837617 GCA_035771165.1 Paragorgia papillata
TCCTGCTACATCGTTAGTCTATGTTGGTGAACCTAACTTACCTTCGTATAACGGACAAGTCACCATTAGGTAAACAACAAACAGAAGCCTGTTTCTTAAAGTTATATTAAGCAATTATTATGTGACGTACATATATATACTTGTAGGATGAAGTTTGGAACCTGCATGTTTAAGCTAACAAGCTAAGTTGTGATCGATGGATTGATGGATTGATTTATTTATTTTTCTGTTTAAGTGTTGTCCGTAATGCTGGTACCTACGGTGAAATCTTAGTAGACTGGGAACTAACCTCTGATGACGGTGTGGTTGGTAAGGCGGCTGAGACTTTCAACCAGACACGAGGGACCATTGTCTTTGCGGATGGTGTGAAATTACGCAACATATCTTTGCAAGTAAGTGATTTAAAGACAAACAGACAAACAAACAGTCAGACACATAGACAGACACATAAACAGACAAACAAACAAACAAACAATCAAATAAATAAATAAACAGACAAACGAACGGACAGACAGACAGACAGACGGACGGACGGACGGACGGACGGACGGACGGACGGACGGACGGACGGACGGACGGACGGACGGACGGACGGACGGACGGACGGACGGACAGACAGACAGACAGACAGACAGACAGACAGACAGACAGACAGACAGACAGACAGACAGACAGACAGACAGACAGACAGACAGACAGACAGACAATATTATAACATTGTTTTTTATTTTCATAATCATCAAAGGTAAAACAAGATTCGTATCCAGAAGAGACTGGGAACTATTCTTTCCGCCTTACCGGGACACGTGATGCTCGTATTGACCAGTCAGCTTCACAGGCGACCGTAGTTGTTGTGTCCAGCGATCATCCGTATGGTATTATTGAATTTGATGGTCTGACGTCTCGTAACGTCTCTGAAAACATTGGTCAAGTCATATTGAACGTGATACGTCATAAAGGACATAATGGAAAACTACTGGTCACTATTAACGTACTAACACATGGTGCGACAGAGGGAGAAGATTTTCAAATATCACCAAAAGGTATATCTACGTTCGAGTGTTTTTGTGTCTGGGTAGGATAGGGCGTGGCTAACTAAAGCTTCCTAGAAATACTAAAATTTCTAAGGTTTATTGGTAGCAGTTAAATGATGGTTATATACATTACAATGGCGTGTGGAACGTTTTTGTGGTTTTTCAACTTAGTGGTACATTCTTAAATATATTTTTTATTTCACCCTAACTTTAGTTTTAACTATCGACGATAAACAAGATTACGGTTCTATCAACGTTTCGATTCTCGCTGAATCCGTTCCGGAATTATCCGAGTCGTTTACACTGACCTTAGGAAACATTGAACTGATCACATCTAGACAAATTAACTTTGGTTACAAGGATGGTCTTCAGGTTGATATGCCACCTGAAGTCGGCAAACACAATAGTGTTGTTATAACTATTATGAAAAACGACGATGCTCATGGCGTTGTAGAGTTTATGGAAACTCGGAGAGTAGTACACGAACACGACAAGAGCATTCTAATATCCATCGTGCGTTCAGGTAACTTTTCTTATAAAATTTTTGGTTTTCACATGTTCACATTAAGTATTAATTTTTGGTATGTAAAGTTTCGATATTTCACATGTGACAAGTGTTAAAATAAGTCATCCTTTCTTTTCTTTATTTCTTTGTCTGTCCGTCTGTCTGTCTGTCTGTCTGTCTGTCTGTCTGTCTGTCTGTCTGTCTGTCTGTCTGTCTGTCTGTCTGTCTGTCTGTCTGTCTGTCTGTCTGTCTGTCTGTCTGTCTGTTCTCTTTCATTTCTTTGTCTTTCTTTCTTTCTTTCATTCCCCTCCCTCCCTTCCTCTCTCTTTTGTTTGTTTGTTTGTTTGTTTGTTTGTTTGTTTGTTTGTTTGTTTGTTTGTTTGTTTGTTTGTTTGTTTGTTTGTTTGTTTGTTTGTTTGTTTGTTATATTATTTCTCAGAAGTTTTGTATTTTATTTTAGGAGGTGTGTTCGGCATTATTCGAGCTAGCTACACAGTAACAAACATTACAGCTGAATACGGGAAAGATTATGTTTTCTCTGATGGCAGTATCACGTTCGACAATGACCAACACATAGCGAATTTAACCATTCCACTTTTGGACGACAATCTTCCAGAAGACAGAGAATCATTTCGTCTTGAATTGACCTCTGTGAATGGTGGTGCCAGACTAGGAGTGAAAACGAGAATTCAAATATTTATAGAAACTAGTGATAATCCTGATGGTTTGTTTGGATTTTTTGGTAAAACTCGGTATGTTATAAGCAACCCCAACGCTACGCAAGTCCTCGGTCTTGGGGTTTCACGGATTGGCGGAGCACGGAGTTTAGTGCGGGTACGTTTTGTATTGTAGCAACTGTATAATAATTACTTGTCAGAATTGCCTCACTGCGTAAAGAGGAATCTTCTCTCGCACGCTGATCCACACAATTCAGGGACTGTATCTTTCTTTCGGTTTCTTTTATTTAATCACATTCATTTACAGTCTAACTCGATCTCTATTTATTTGATATTTAAAGTTAGTTTAATGATTTTTAAAACGCCCCAGTACTGCTAAAATAATTGTAGTGTTAGTATTAAAGTCAATGTCAAGGGACAGTTCTCATTTCTTGGTCGTTGACGTCGTCCTGAAGACGTGAAAATGCTCTAAGTGGCGTTGTATGAAGAACGAGGACGGTGTTGAGATTACTCTTGGGATTACAAATTATTCATTCCCTTTGTTTCACAACTAGAATTATTTTATTTGGAGGACGCCGTCGTTGAAGTTGCCGTCGTGGCATCTTAAGGTCCCTGTTGAGCTACTGAGGTTCGAGTGGAGGGCTAAGATTGAAAATTTTGTAGTCGTGTGTTCCTAAGCAGTATAGCGTTTGCATATGAGATGTAGTTGGTGTGATAAGTCGTACGTATACAATGTAGTGCATGTGGTACGTTTGCGAGCTTGGTGTAATGTAACAGACGTTTGTTGTTTTATATTCAGGTCAAGATTCGCGTCTTCAAAACATTTCCAAGTCCTGCTGCTGTCACCATTGATGTTTCTCCAGAAACAAAGGAGCTGACTTTTCAAGTTGACGATATTGGACCAAAACAATTTGAGTTGACAATTCTTCCTTTCATAGGTACAACATTGTTAAATGTTTTAAATTCTATAATGTTATTTTCTGCGTATTAAAAGTGCTTCGATAGTCAAATTATTGTTGTCGTAGAACAATGACTGAGTATTGTAGAACAATGGCTGAGTATTGTAGAACAATGGCTGAGTATTGTAGAACAATGACTGAGTATTGTAGAACAATGGCTGAGTATTGTAGAACAATGACTGAGTATTGTAGAACAATGACTGAGTATTGTAGAACAGTGGCTGAGTATTGTAGAACAGTGGCTGAGTATTGTAGAACAATGGCTGAGTATTGTAGAACAATGGTTGAGTATTGTAAACAACGGTTGCCCATTGTTCCAAGGCAAACTGGCACAATGCCAGTCCAAGCCTGCTTGCAGACATTTAGCACTCTCCTGTTCAGCAAAGTCGCCAAATCTTACAATTTCTTACCTTTCGTAGACTGTGATAGGGGAAAAGTCGTGTGACTGCTTTTTTCATGAATTTGTTTTTGTGAATGGCATGAAACGAACGGAAATGGTTATAATAACGCTTGTAGTATGATAAAGAGGGCTCTCAAAATGAGAACTGGTGACCGTGCATGTTTTCACTATAGAGCCGACGTACTAATTCTTAGGATTTCCGCTTTTATTCTGTTTGTTTATTTTCTATGTTTATATTTCTGTTTATTAAGAACGTAGAGAAGTTGAAGAACATTTTGTCGTATCTATTACTGATGTGTCTGGAAATGCCTCCATCGATAGTCTCACATCGAATGTTACTGTGGTTATTCTAAAACATGGAATGCCAAATGGTTTATTTGGGTTTAGCGATCCCGCTACCAAGACGGTCAGCGAGGGAGGTGCTTCTGTGGTGTTAATGGTGCAACGAAAAGAAGGACGAGAGGGAACTGTTGAGGTAAAATATTGGGTCCTTAAGCAGGGCTTTTTCAAGCAGGCTATTGTGGTTTACGCAATGAATATATAATGCGAAGGCAAGGGAAAGGCAGGAAAGGAAAGACAGTAAAGGAAGGAAGGAAGGAAGGAAGGAAGGAAGGAAGGAAGGAAGGAAGGAAGGAAGGAAGGAAGGAAGGAAGGAAGGAAGGAAGGAAGGAAGGAAGGAAGGAAGGAAGGAAGGAAGGAAGGAAGGAAGGAAGGAAGGAAGGAAGGAAGGAAGGAAGGAAGGAAGGAAGAAAGAGGGAAGGAAGGAGGGAGGGAGGGAAGGCAGGGATGGGAGGGGATGGAGGGGACGAGGGAAGGAAGGGGAATGAAATAGTATGCAACCTTTGTTTAGCTTAGAGTAGTAAAACTAACTTTGATTGCCTTTTTTCTGTATTTCTTTATAGGTAAAGTGGGCAATATTTAATTCTGGAGGACCAGTTGACGATTTTGTAAATAATGCCGGGACATTAATATTCCCTTCCTGACGAAGAACACAAACAGATTAGTCTTACAGTTAATAACGACGATATTCCAGAATTGAATGAAAAGTTTACAGTGACGTTGCTGGCTGCTAGTGGTGGAGGAGATATTGACAAGACGTCGAGTAACGCCACAATTATAATAAGGTAAGATTATAATCAATATCAACATTGTCATCGTCATCATTGTTATCGTCATCATCATCACCGTTATCGTCTCATCGTCATCGTGATTATCATCAATTATCATTATCATCATTATCATCATCATCATCATCATCATCATCATCATTATTATCATCATCATCATCATCATCATCATAATTGTCATCATAATCGTCATCATTGTCATCACCATCAATATCGTCTTCATCATCATCATTATCGACATCATTACTATCATCAATCATAATTTTTCTCATTGTCACCATCATCATCATCATCATCATCATCATCATCATCATCATCATCATATTATCCTTATTTGTAGTTTGTGTTGTTATTACATCTTCTTTATTTATACTTATTACTTTACATTTTCTTGTTTTATGTTTACCATTAGTGCAAGCGACAACCCTCATGGCAGATTCCGTCTCCGTTCCAACGCTCAACGTATCACGGTGGAAAACGATCTCAGTCGAACTCTAAGTTTTACTATCGAGAGGATTGGTGGTAGATTTGGAAATATTCGAGTAGATTACACCTTGAAGTATTCCAAGAGTTATCCCAGCTCTTTGGACGGATATGTCACGATACAAAATGGAGAAAACGAGGTAAATTTTAGACCTGGCCTAGTCGCAGAGGTTCTACGCCGCCCACTCCCCCCTCATCCTCCCCAAATGCCGAAAGCAAATTCACTTTTATGTTGCAGTAATCTAATTAAAGTCCGACCAATAAAAACACGTGCTTAACAGATACCCCCTAAAGCGCACGCTTATAAGTCACGTGACTGCATTGTGTTCCAATGTAATAATTCTACATTGCAAGTAAGGTCGGCACTTTGATCCCAAACGACCTCACATTTAATTTTGGTTTCTTTTCTAGAAAACACAATCTATTGTTCTGGATAATAGCGCTTTCTTGTCACCAGGCTCTCACTTCACTTTAACTCTTTCTGGAGTTTCGTATGAAGGGCCAGGAGGTACGTGCGTCATGCGCGGGTATGCGGGTTGTTGTCCACATTCGGGTGGAATGCCAATGTGGTTGAGACTGGGGACTAATATGACATTCGCGCATGCGTTGAGTTGTTATTTTGTCACGCCAACAACCGTCCGAGTCGATACAAACATTTCTTTAAAACTTGATACAGAAAGACATTTGATAAAACTTAACAACATCTACTTTAAAAAGTTTCGTAGGACTATTTAAAATACATGAGTAGATTGGAGATAAAATTTTAAGTTAAATCAAATATAGATGATATATAATGTATGTACCGATAGTATAATACTTTCAGCTTGAAGTTTCTAAAGTTTTGTCAGTTCTTACTGTACAAGCTATCCAGTCAAAATGGAAATACCTTCCCACTTCCACTTCTGTAGTTTGTTGTGTATTACTGTATTTCTGTAGTCGCTACTGAAGCGTGAGGAAATGCGAAATTTTTTTGTCGAAAAATGTGAATAAAAAGTATAATTTCGCTTTCATGGAATTTAATCATAATATAACGAATGTTTCTTCCAAATCGATGCCAACAAACAAATATAAATCAAGAGTAAACGACTTTTATTGCTAAATTTTTCTACGTTTCTGTAGCGGCTACAGAAATACAGTAATACACAACAAACTACAGAAGCAGAGGTGGGAAGGTATCAGTTCCATTTTGACTCAGTAATACTTTGAAAACTGTCATTCTAGACAAAACTTTAACTCTCGTCTACACGCGTAAAAATCTGGCAAGTTGTTACAGCATTGTTGCCTGAACAATGCTGTAACAACTTGGTGACATATGTGAACAACATTGATAAATGAACAACATTGTTCATCATTGTTTCAACAAGTTGTTACGGCTTGATAAAACAACAACCGTTGTTCACGCATGTTGTAACAACCGAAGAACGTGTTGATACATCAACCATGTTCACCATTGTTGTTCATCGTTGTTACTTCGTCATGCTGTTACAACATGTTGTATCATGTGCGAACAACGTTGTTGGCTATAAAGAATGTGCTGTTGGAACAACTTGTTCATGACTGTTGATTTATCCGTGAACAAGTTGTTCGAACCATAAGTGAACAACTTGTTGACAACTTGTTCACGGCGAGCAGCACAACATTGTTCACGCCTGTTGACAACCGTGAACAAGTTGTGCGTTTTTACGCGTGTAGAACACAGAGTTGATATTCGAGCCATGTCTAGAGCTCAGAATTTTCTGAGTATTAACAACTACACAAGAACTAACAAAACTTTATATTCTGATAGTTTGTATAGTTTAGATAATATGTATAATTTATCTACAATTGATTTACAATTATAATTTTTCCGTTCTAGTAGTATCCACCGATCCTCCAACGTTAATCTCAAGTGATAAGACTAAGGATATTGCCGTGCCAGATCGAGCTGCTAATTCAGTTGTTAAATTTAAAGATGGCTCTACTACATTGTCTGTAAATCAAGGTAATGTTTAGCCTCATTCCTAGGGTTTTTGTACAACAATGGCATGTTATTAAGTTTGTTGTGTTGGATGTCTTTGTGTTGTCGTTGTTGTTGGTGGTGGTGATGTCGGCGTTCGTGTCGGCGGCTGTATTTGTGTCGGTGGTGTTTGTGTCGTTGTCGGTGGTGGTGGTGGTGGCGGCGGCGGCGGCGGCGTCGGCGTCGGTGTTTCTGTCGGTGTCGGTGTTTCTGTCGTCATTGTCTGGGTTTGTGTTTGTGTCGGTGGTGTTTCTGTCGTTGTCGGTGCCGGTGTTGTTGTTGCTGTTGGTGGTGGTGGTGGTGTTGGTGTTTGTGACGGTGTTGTTGGTGTTGGTGTTTGTGTCGTTGTCGGTGCTGGTGGTGGTGATGGTATCGGTGGTGGTGTGTGGTGCGCTGTGTGGACAGGAAGGCGTGAGTCTCTTGCTAAAAGATTCCCACTTTAATGGTTCTAATACCATCTTTACTTTTTATTAGGAAACCAAGTACCTCGTGTCTTTGTGTCACGTGATGGTCTATACGGTAGCGTCACAGTGTTTATAGACAGCGGCTATCCTGTTAATAAATTTTCGGGATTTACTAAAGGACTGGTTCAACCTTCAGTTTCGAGTATCACTTTTGATGGAAACGACAGAGAAGTGGAGTTTAGTGTCCAGGTGAGAGACCATGTGTTGCTTTCCTTGTCGGAACGTGTTTTTTTTAGCGCTGTTTAACGCTATTTAACTGCCAGATATTCGTTGTTGGTTGGAGGTAGGTTCCATAGGTGGTCAAGGCTAAGCTAAGAAATGAGCTAAGTGCTCAATATTACAAGCAATTGAGCAATCCTGGCTTCGGCGCAAGATTGGAAGCAGTAAGAGGTCACCATGACAACTCTGCCAAGGCACACCTCCCGGCACCTGTGACACTGAGTAATCAGTGTATTACTCTACTACTATACATATATAACTCTACTCACCTGATATGGGGGGGGGGGGGGGGGGGGGGGCAAAGGTGAAAGGGGGAATCAAGCAACAGTCCGCAAATTGCAAACACGTTGAGCTGAGCAACAGGCCAGCAAACAAGGCCAGCAAGCAAGATCAGCAAGAGATAGCAGAGCAACGGTCGAGCCAAGCTTTGCTGAAATGGCAAACGTGCGTGTCCGTCCTTGGGGCTCAAGAACTTGGGACTCCCCAAGATCTCAGCGGTAAGCCGCTGGCTAACTACATTGGTAGTTAACTCTACCTAAATTACATTTGTCCTTATTTTGACTGTTTTGACATTTTTCGTTCAGGTCACTCCCGTTCTTGTCCCGAAACAAAAACTCATCTATGCCGTTTATTTATCACGTGTCACCACTCCAGCCAATGTCCATGGAGGATCAAGGATAGAAACCGCTGGACAAACGGCCATCATTGAGCCTGGCGGTGTAATAGTGGTTGCCATGGCATCTCAAAATATTGTCGTCAAGGAAACCGAAGCTGTAAGTAATATATCATACACGAGAAGGAGTGTTTGATCTGATATCAAGCGCGGAGAAGTGTGTTGAAAAACCAAGGCGAAGCTGAGGCTATTTAACACACTTCGAGGTGTTTTGATATCAGATCAACCACAACTTTTGAGTGTATGATATAGCTTCTCAATTGAATCAGTATTTTATAGTCAAACTGGATGTTCTCTTGTGTGCAACTTTGCAATATTGATACCCAACATTGCAATTTTGATTGATGGATCCAATCAGCAACCTGCAAACGCTTTATCACGATTCCTCAACGGGTTGCCCTGAAAATCGTTTTAAATGCCAAACTTCGGATAATGCGACATTCCACATAAAGTTAGAGCCATTACCTTCAAGTATAACATCACATTTATGTGTTGTTCGATGTTTAAAACCAATATTTTAAGCAACCCGTCAAGGAATCCTGATAAAGCGTTTGCAAGTTGCTGATTGAATCCGCCAATCAAAATTGCAATGTTGCGTATCAATATTGCAAAGTCGTACGCAAGAGAACTTCCAGTTTAACTATAAGAGAAATTTATGGAAGTGTCTGATCACATATCTAAACTCCATCTCGGTACTGATTTCCTTTGTTTTTTTATCTAATGAATTATTAATGATTTAAGAAGTATATGTCAAATTTACCACATAGTTACAAACTTTGACAGCAAAAACTTCAATGAAATTTAAATGAAATTTTGGAACGTCAAGATATATTGCAATTTTGCTCAGGAGAACCCCACGATTACGAATATGTAAAATTCTCACAGATGAAATTGGAACTTTAAACATTGTTCTACTTTCAGGCACAAATTACTGTCTACCGATTATTCAGCTGTGTTGGACCTATTAACGTGAAGTATTCCACGAGGAACACTTCTTCAGCGAGCTCAAACAAAGACTATAGGGAAATCTATTCTGAGTTCTCTATGGCGCAGGGAGAATATATGAAGACCATAAATGTTGAAATTATAAATGATGCCACGCCTGAACTCGATGAGACCTTTATTGTGCACATTACAGGTGTTAGTGGAGGTAATTAAGATCCTGTATTTATTATATAGCTTTTTTATATGAAATGAAAACATTTTTCATGTTTCCACCACAGATTAGTCAATTCATCCATTTGTCCGTTCTTCCATCCATCCATCCATCCATCCATCCATCCATCCATCCATTCATCCACTCCATCATTCATCCAGACATTCATCCAACGTTCGTACGTACTTTCATTTTAATCCTTCCTTCCTTCCTTCCTTTATTTCCTTTCCTTCCTTCCTTTCCTCCCTTTCCTCCCTTCCTCCCTTTCCTTCCTTCCTTCCTTCATTCCTTTCCTTCCTCCCTTCCTCTCTTTCCTTCCTTCCTTCCTTCTTTTCCTTCTTTCTTTCTACTTTCCTAATCCTTTTTTCTTTTTATTCCATTCATTTATCCATCCATCCAGTCAATCAACGAACCGAAGTAACCATGCAATTAATCAATCAATCAACCAACCAACTAATCATTCATCCAATCTTTTTTCTTCAGTTCATTTTCTTAAGCCAACCTAATCCTTTTTTTGTCATTGCTCAAGTGTTATCATGTTCTTTTGAATGTTTAAAATTCCTTTTCTTGTTAAGCTGATACGCGCTTGGGTATAAATACAACTTCCATCATTACCATAGTAGATGATGACAGTCCTCACGGCATTCTGTCGTTTGCCACGACATCTGTCACTGTTTTTGAGAATGTCACTGTTGTTGATATCGTCATTTCGCGTTCTGGTGGGACATTTGGGGACGTTGGTGTACAAGTTAGGACAATTGGTGGAGGAGAACTTTGGGAACGTTCTGTTAGAACTGAGATAAAAAATGTTTTGAAGCGACGAGAGAAATCAAGGACAGCTCAAAGTGGTGATGACTACACTAGTTTGAACACTAGAGTCACTTTTAAGGTAAGTTGGTGAAATGCAATGCATGATTTTGTTATCTAAATTTCATTGTTTGTTTGTTTGTTTGTTGTTTTTGTTTGTTGTTTTTGTTTGTTTGTTTGTTTGTTTGTTTGTTTGTTTGTTTGTTTGTTTGTTTGTTTGTTTGACATGTTTGTTTGTTTGTTTGTTTGTTTGTTTGTTTGTTTGTTTGTTTGTTTGTTTGTTTGTTTGTTTGTTTGTTTGTTGTTTTGTTTGTTTTGTTTGTTTGTTTGTTTGTTTGTTTGTTTGTTTGTTTGTTTGTTGTTTTTGTTTGTTTGTTTGTTTGTTTGTTTGACATGTTTGTTTGTTTGTTTGTTTGTTTGTTTGTTTGTTTGTTTGTTTGTTTGTTTGTTTGTTTGTTTGTTTGTTTGTTTGACATGTTTGTTTGTTTGTTTGTTTGTTTGTTGTTTTGGTTTGGTTTGTTTATTTATTTGTTTGTTTGTCTGTCTGTCTGTCTGTCTGTCTGTCTGTCTGTCTGTCTGTCTGTCTGTCTGTCTGTTTGTTTATGTATTTTTTTGTTTATGTGTTAGTTGAGTGAGAAACAGAGGTTTTTGTCATTTTCTTTTTCAAACGCGTCACGTCATTCTCAATGTTTATTTTTGAAAAAGAAGATATGTGTTATATATTTGTGATTTGTTTTCAGAATGAAGTTCCCACGCCTCTTAAACGGCCAGAATAAGACGGTCCAGCTTTACATTAACAATGACGACAAAGCTGAACTTAATGAAGACATTTTTCTTTATCTGTCCGACCCAACTGGCGAAGCCGTGCTTGCAAATCTATCAACTGGAGGACAAGTGAGTTAATTTATTCTTCTAATCTACTAGTTCAATTTTAACTAAGTGAAGTGCTTAGATTTTAAGTAGTGTGAGGTCTAACCAACATAACCCGAGTCAGTACATAGCAAGGATCAGTATTTCTTTGGTGAAAATCTTGGCAGTTGGCCAACATATTGTAGAGCAACACAAGCTACTTAGACCTAGTCAGTTGACGTAGATCTAACTATTTTCTCAACTGCTACAGATGATGTCGATTGTGATGATGGTAATGTGTTGTTAATGGAGTGAGGACAGTGGTATGGCGGTAATTGTGATGGTGGTGGTAGTGATGATGGTGGTGATGGTGGTACTGATGGTGGTGATGGTGGTAGTGGTGGTGGTGGTGGTGATAGTAGTAATGATGATGGTGAGGATAGTGAATGGTGGTAATGATGGTGGTGATGGTGGTGATGATGGTGGTGATGATGATGGTGGTGATGATGGTGCATGGTGGTACTGATGATGGTGGTGCTGGTGGTGATAGTAGTAATGGTGAGGATAGTGCATGGTGGTAATGATGGTGGTATGGTGGTGGTGGTGATGGTGGTGCATGGTGGTAATGATGGTGCCATGGTGGTGGTAACGATGGTGGTGACGGTGATGATGGTACGTGGTGGTGGTGGTGGTGAAAGAGGAAAGCAGCGAGGAGGAAATGAATTATGATTGTCTCGTTAACTTGTTCTCTGATTCAACTTCATTATTATTGTTTCAAAAGAGTTGGACCATAGTTACCATCGAAGGTAACGATCTCATGAATGGCAAGATTGGTTTTGAAAAGCTTTCTCTAACCATCGATGAAGATAAAAATCCACAAGGTAGGTTTAAAAAAAACAAGTCGTATGTTTTGCTATTTGCTTTTACACAATGTCCATATGCTGTACCCTGTAAATATTTGGAATTTGCACTTGATTTATAGTTTGACAAGTTGTCATTTTATGAAACTGAGTGCAACTGTCATATAATTACATGCAGTGGATACGTATTTATTTAATAGAATAGATTTATCTCATTGCTTTCTTTATAGTTGATCTCTAGTTGAGGCGTCTGTGTACATTCCTAGCAGGGGCGTAGGAACCGGGGGGGGGGGGTGGCAGAGGGGGCACGTGCCCCCTAACTTTCGTTAAGTGCTCTTTTGGCAACAGAAAAGTGATAAAACATGTGCCTCAAGTGTCTTTTTGAAGCCCAAACAAAATGCCCTTTTGAAACTGTGCCCCTCCGACATCAACTTGCTTCCTACGCCACTTGATTCCTAGGCTCTCGGGTTGTATTCTTAACCAAACGATTTTGACATTGCGGTTTATACAACTGATGTAGTGTTAATTAAAACACAAATTCACTCTAGAATGCTATGTTTTTGTAGGAGAAATTAAAGTAACTCGCACTCCGAGTTTGGGAACCGCTAAGGTAAGAAAAAAGACAGTTCACATATACACGGTTTTTAGGCACATCCGTACTTTGTGCAGCTTTCTAGTATTTTTTAAATGTTTTTATATAATAAAAAGAGATCCCAGTGGCTTCCTCTGCGGCCTGACAGTCAAGCTCAGACCAGGCTGACAAGACTGATGAGCGCTGGGATACCCCCACACATTATAAGTGACCGCTGACTTGTAATGACTTTTTTACCTTGCATAAATTACATTTAGCCTTATTATAAATTTTATTTATAGAAAACCGTTATTGCGAGATTTTGTGCAACTTTAGCCTTTTTAGCACAATTTGGTTTCTGTAGAATTGATAAAAATAGGATAACGTAGCTTCTTTTAATAGATCCAGACCTAAGTTGACAAATAGATTCTTAAAAATGTGAAGAATGTGTATTCACGATGTTATTCTGTCTAGGTTACGTGGCAAGCTTTGAACTCTAATGGTAATCTATTGGCTAATGGTAATCTATTGGAAACCAATGGTACTATTACATTTTCTCCAAACCAAAGTTCTTCAACATTGGTTATAGAACTAAAACAAGACAACGTATGAAGCCAAGCTTATGAAAATTACTTTTTTTTTGTTTTCTTGCGTGTTTGCTTTTTTTTTTCATGTTGAATTTTTTAATATTTAGACACCAGAGTTAGAGAGCAATTTTCAGGTGAAACTGGTTTCATTGGTCGATACTCGTGAAGCTTCGATAGACCCTGCAAAGAATGTAGTTGACGTATTAGTACTTGCCAGCGATGATCCTGCTGGATTGATTGGCTTCGACAAGGAATCAAGGTATATAGTTGGTTTGTTGTTATTGTTTGCTCCACAATCATAGGTTACAAGTTGGATTAGACAACAGGACACAACTATATTAGTATATTAACCCTAGTTTACTTAATCCTACACTTAGGCTTGCGTGTTACAGTCTAAAATGGTAGTACAGTCCTGTGCAGTCCAGTCCCATGCAGTCCAGTCCCATGTAGTCCAGTTCGCTGCAGTGTAATCCAGTACAATGCAATGCAGCGCAGTCCAGTCCAGTACAATGCAGCTCAGTCCAGTCCAGTACAGTACAGTATAGTTTACTGCAATACAGTCTAGTCCAACCCAGTCGAATCAAATCCAGTCCATTGCAGTCCAGTCCAGTTCAGTAGTACAATCCACTGCAGTCCAGTCCAGTTCTGTAGTACAGTCCAATGCAGTCCGGTCTACGGCCATCCAGCCCAGCCCAGTCGAATCTAATCCAGTCCACTGCAGTGCAGTGCAGTGCAGTCCAGTCCAGTACATATCAGTACAGTGCAGTACATTGCAGTACAGTGTAGTCCAGTGCAGTATAGTTTGGTTACTACGCCACCAAGTACCAAGACCTAGTCAGATCTTCGTAAGGTACGTAGGTTTTTCCAAGTCTACTTAACTGTATACTTGTCCTAAAATGAAACTTAGGATATAATTTAATTTTTTATTCTATTCCTGAACTGTCTTTGCTGAATTAGGAATGTTCCAGTCGACGTAACAACCACGCATACTGTAAGCCTGACTGTTACTCGAGCACAGGGCACCCATGGGAAGGTAACTGTATCATACAGGACTACAATGCTTCTTGAACAAATTACTGAGGGCGAGTTGGTGATAAATCGAGCAATTGATGGAAAGGATTACAACATAGCTAAGGGAACGCTGGTGTTTGATGCTGGAAAGGCAAGTTTGATAACTACTGAACGAATGACTACATGCGCAACTAGGGAACAAAGTCGATGGTGGTGCTGGTAGTGGTCTAGGTGGTAGTGGTCTAGATGGTAGTGGTCTAGGTGGTAGTGGTGGTTATAGTGGTGGCGTTGTTAGTAGTGTTGATGGTGTTGGTGTTGGTACTGTTAGTGACTTAGTGGTGGTATTGTTGGTGATGGTAGAGTTGGTGTTAGTGGTGGTACCGTTGGTGTTGGTATTGTTAGTGTTGGTGGTGGTGATGCTGGTGGTGTTGGCGGTGATGTTGGTATTTTTGGTGGTGGTGGTGGTTGTGATTAGATAGTCTAGTGGTATAGTTAGTGTTGGTGTTGTTTCTCGTCTAATCGTTCCTACTTTCATTTCACGTTTGTTTGCTTGTTTGTTTGTTTTCTTTTTTACGCAGAAAGAATCGGATAAAATTGTGATTGAGCTAACGCCAACTTCAGCTTCATCGTCTTCTTATCCAAAAGCATTTAATGTGACCTTGTCCAGCGTAACAGGCGGTGCAAGGTACGGTTTATATAGTTGTGGTGACTGTCATGTGTGGTGGAGATCCTGAATATGTTAGTGCTACTGTCTTGTCGTTGTTGTTGATGATGCTGGTAGCCCGGTTGCTATACTCTCTCCGTCGTTGTTGCTGTTAATATTAGGGAACTTAAGCAAACTAGGACGACGACGACAGTGTAAAGTTCAGTATCTAGCAGAAACCACGAATTATTTACGTAGTATTGAATACGTAACGTATGTTTTTCGACATCCAAAAGCTTACAGAGTCCTAAAAGGATTTCGTTGCACGTTCGAGGTAAAATTCGACTAAGAGTTTCGCCGTTCCACGAGTTAACGTCGTCCTAAAGACGTGAAAATGATCTGAATAACGTTGTATGTAGAACAGGAACGGCGTTAAGATTACTCTTGGGACTAACAAGTATTCATCTTCTTTGTTGTGTGAGGAAAATTCTATTGTATTAAAGGACGTTGTCCTTGACGTTTGCGCTTGCATTTGCTTAAGCTCTCTAATTTTACTGTGCACACGGTCACTCCCACACCCACCATCATCCCACCCTCACTCCCCAATTTCACATCCACCATCACACCCACTTCCACCTTTATTCTCACGGCCTCACTCCTACATCCACCCTCACTCTCACCTTTACTCCAACACAGTCACTAACGCCTGCATTCTAAAAGCTCACTCATACTCAATGAGTGGCCCCTCGCACTTAATAAGTACAACTCAACACTCCGTGAGTCTCCACTCACCCTCACTGAGTATGAGACTACACTCATTGAGTGTTGAGTTGCACTTATTGAGTGTCAGGGGCCACTCATTGAGTGCGAGTGTGAGTGAGCTTTTAGAATACAGGCGCAAACTCTTACTTCTACACCCACATTTACACACCCTCATTCACTCCCACCCTCACTCCCACATGCACCTTCTGGTCCCCCACTCTTACTCTCGCACCCACTCTCTTACTCCCACACCCACCTCCTCACGTACGCTCACTGCCTTCCTAACTCCCACCCTTACTTTCAATCTAACGTATTCTAAACGCTCACTCACACTCAATGAGTGGCCCCTCACACTCAATAAGTGCAACTCAACATTCAATTGAATGGTTAGAGAGTGAGTGTAGTCCCGTACTCAGTGTAGGTGAGTAGAGGAGACTCATTGAGTGTGCGAGAGGCCACTCATTGAGTGCGAGTGTTAGTGAGCTTTCAGAATACAGGCGTTACTCTTGCTATGGCCATTGCTTTTGATATGAGTTTTTCGTCTTTTTGTTTGTTTTCTTTTCTTAATTACTTCATTTGTTTAAATTTCAGATTAAATGCCAAGTTCTCTACAACAATGGTGATACTATCTAATACAAAATCGACCACGCAATTCCTAAAACTAAGATCGGATTCTCTCCGAACTCCGTTGTCGAACTCCGATATGACAAAGTAATTTAATTTCGTAATTTAAAGACTTCAACTGAAACACATTTTTATATTAAAAAAAGACAGACTTAAAATTTTAGTTGTTTTTACTTTACAAGCTGTCGTAAGTCGTTAAACTTAAGGCCTTTCAACATTTCATTCAACATCGTTCAACATTGTTGAATTCAACGGTGATTCAACATGTTGAAAGCGTTTGGCCACCCTGTTGAATGATGTTGAACGTTGCTGAATGATGTTGAATGATGTTGAACGAAATTTGAACATGTTCAAATTTTCGTTCAACATGCGTTCAACAATGTTGAACGATGTTGCATGAAATTTTGAAAGCGTTTGGCCAGGCCTTTAGAAAACACTGAGTTCCGGGCGATGAGACGACAGCTTGAACGGCAAAATCAACTTCAACAACTTCAAACGGGAAGCACTTTACTAACGTAGAAAGACATTTCTTATGATTTCCGTGAATATTTTCTTTAAAATGAACAACTAGACTCAGTTGTTTCTTTTTGTTTCTTAGAGTTTTACAGTCTTTACGTAGCAACGTGGAGCGGCCGTCGACGTTGACTGCCAGTCATGTTTCTATTGTGGTTGGTGTTTTAAACGCAATATTGGACGACAATGCGAGAAGAGCTGATGAGAAACAGAGAACATTAACGGAAGATGTGAGCGATCTCTTCGTGAAAGTATTTGATATTTTACTCAACCCAGAACGGGAAGATCTCCGGTGAGTAAAAGAGTGTAAAAAAATATTTAGAAATGTCGTCAACTCAACTTTCTATCTTCTTTTTATATTTTACTTTGGATAATGTCGGATAAGTTTATTCGGATTTAGTCTGGCTCGAGTGGAAAGAATTCAATCAAGACGCTGTTACACACAGCCTATGGCACACTTCTGCAACTCAAATCTTGACTTGTGTTAACCATGCATTTTTACCCGCCGCCAAAGTAGTTTTTTCAGTTCGTTCTCTTAATTAAGAATTTGCTAATGACATCAGTACTACATATGCGCCGTCATTTTTTTATATGACGTCACCACTACATGACGCCATTTTTATATGACGTCATCACTATATATGGCGTCATTACTATATATGACATCACTATGTATGACGTCATCACTACATATGACGTCATCCTTTACATATGACGTCATCCTCTACATATGTCATCATCAGTACATATGACGTCATTGTTTAGTGTGACGTCCTCACTTCTATTTTGCGCTCTTTTAGAGCTTGCGATACCATTGACTAGTGTAAACCAGGCTAAAGTGTGTTATAGCCTAAAAATAATTACGTGTCCTCGCAACGCGAGTCCTGATTATATCTTCAACTTCTTACGTTGATCGTTCTGACTATTTTGTTTATGGTTTTCTACTTTTTTTTCTGTTAGAGGGAAATCTCAGTTAACCGAACCGTTCGTGAAATACGCCTTTGCGTTGATCCATGGCGAGCCGTGTCCTGGAACGTCAGTTGTTAGAAAAACTGGTAAATACGCCATAGTGGAAGGAAGACGACGATATGAAAAAGACATAAATGGTTTGATTCTAAAATCAAGGTAAGGAGGTTTTATAATATCAGAGAGTGGATGGATTAAATTGGTAGAAATATCAAAGGAAGGTCAGCTGGACAGACGGACAGACGGACGGACGAACGGACGGACGAACGGACGGACGGATGGATGGACGGACGGACGGATGGATGGACAGACGGATGGATGGACAGACGGATGGACAGACGGATGGACAGACGGATGGACAGACGGATGGACAGACGGATGGACAGACGGATGGACAGACGGATGGACAGACGGATGGACAGACGGATGGACAGACGGATGGACAGACAGATGGACAGACAGATGGACAGACAGATGAACAGACGCAAATGGACATATGGACGGTCAGAAAGATGGACAAACAGACAAGATGGACATTTACTTTTATTAACCTAAAAATGTGGACTTGTCCGTTTGTTTGCGCTGAATTCCTCTTCATTTGTTTATTTCTAATTTCGTTTTTAGTTCCGGGAGGAATTTCTTTACTTATCCATCCGATATTTACCAAACCACAGTCTCGTCTGGGACATCGTCCAAATGTAATGACGTTCATTTTATTGAATATTTAACTGATCACTGGTTTAACAAAGATAATAAGAAGGAAATTTTGAACAATCGAGTGTTGTCAACGTCAGTGAAGAATGCTTCGGAGACCAATCCAAATACAGGCTCGTCGTTTTTCAGGATTTACACTGGTGATAGACGCGTCACTCCAAAGGGGGCTGAGTATGTAGTTTATTTTTTTTAATGTTTTTATAATAGGGACTTTAAGATGTTAGGACTACGACGGCGGTTAGGGCCTGTTCACACGAGACCGGGTTATCTCGGGGGGTAGGGATAACTCGGGGGCTAGGCCGGTCAAAGTTGACCCTATTTCACATGATAAAACGCAACTACCGAGTTGCCCCTGGCCTCCGAGATAACCCTAGCTTCATGTGAACGCTTCACCCCGAGTTATCCCGAGCAACAGCATAAATACGCATGCCTAAGTTGACCCTACCCCCCGAGATAACTCGGGTGAAAGCGTTCACATGGAGGTAGGGATAACTCGGGGGCTAGGGTTACCCTATCGCTCCGACCGAGTTATCCCTATCCCCCGAGTTATCTCGGTCTCATGTGAACGGTTTACTTTTTTAACATGGAAATAAACTAACACCGAGTTATCTCGGGGGATAGGGATAACCCTACCCCCCGAGATAACTCGCCTCGTGTGAACAGGCCCTAAGAAGGCAAAATAAGTTTTACAATTTAAAGAAGTCACGGTTAACTGACTATTATATTTGATATTTGAAGCTAGTTTAATGACTTCCAAAACGCCACCAGTATTCCTAAAATGATTGTAGTGTCTGTATTGAAGTAAATCTCAAGCAATAGTTCTCATCTTCTGGCCGCGTTGACGTCGTCTTGAAGACGTGAAAATGCTCTAAGTGGCGTTGTAAGAACGAAAACGGTGTTGAGATTACTCTAGGGACTAAAAATTACTCATTCTTTTTGTGTTACAAAAATAATTATTTTGTTTAAAGGACGTCGTCGTCGAGGTTGACGTCGTAGATCTTAAAGTCCCTAATAATAGTTATAATGCAAGGGATAACTTGTTGATGTAGTTAATAAATCGTGTTAGTAGACAATCAATAACAAGAATTTAGAATAAAGAAAGATCGAAGAAAATAAAGAATAAAATAAATCAAAAACATAATTAATGTTAACCTTAACATAAGTTTATTTTCATCTTATTTTCTTCCTTGTTTCTATTTCCGTTTTTCCTTTTTTTCTTTTCCTGCATCTTTTCTCTATCCTTGGTCTGTTTTATATATTCAGATTTATTTTCATTTGACCTTTTTTAAATCATACTTTTTAAATTATAAGGTGCTTGAAATGGCGCGATGGATCTTGGGATGACACAATTTGTTCAGTAAAGGCAAGTACACAATTATTTAATTTATTATTTTTTAGTTTTTAAATTTATTAATTTACTAATTTATTTTCAATGTTGTTTAGGATGAGTCAGATGATTATGTGGAATGTCAATGTAGTCATTTCTCAAACTTTGCTGTCCGCGCTCAAAGTGACGATCGTGTTGGTTACCAGTTCTATTTTTACATTTCTGCGTTTATCTGCATGGTGAGCAAGATGTTATTGGATCGTTTTCCTACCCACCCACCCACCTACCTATTACCTAACCCACCTGCTTACCCACCTACCTACCTACTCACCTACCTATTGCCTTACCTACCTACCTACCTGCCTACTTACTTACCAACTTACCTACCTACCTACCTACCTGCCTACCTACTCACCTACCTATTACCTTACCTACCTACCTGCCTACCTACCTATTACCTTACCTACCTACCTACCTACCTGCCTACTTACCTGCTTACCTGCCTACTTACTTACCAACTTACCTACCTACCTACTCACCTACCTACTCACCTACCTATTACCTTACCTACCTACCTACCTGCCTACTTACCTGCTTACCTACCTACTTACCAACTTACCTACTCACCTACCTATTACCTTACCTACCTACTTACTTACCTACCTATTGCCTTACATACCTACCTACTTACTTACATACCTACTTACTTACTTACCTACCTACTTACCTGCCTACTTACCTACCTACTTGCCTACCTACCTACTTACATACCTACCTACCTACTTACCTACCTACCTACCTACCTACCTACTTACCTACTTGCCTACCTACCTACCTACTTGCCTACCTACCTACCTACCTACCTACTTACCTACCTACCCACTTGCCTACTTGCCTACCTACCTACCTACCCACCCACTTGCCTACCTACCTACCTACCTACCCACTTGCCTACCTACCTACCTACCTACCTACCTACTTACCTACCTACCTACTTATACCTACCTACTTACCTACTTGCCTACCTACCTACCTACTTGCCTACCTACCCACTTGCCTACCTACTTATTCACCTATTCACGACACCTACCTATCAACCTACCTTCCTACTTAACCCAACTTAAGCACCTACCTACTTATCTACCTATCTACCTGCCTACTTACCGAGCGACCAACCCACCTACCTACTTAACTACCTACCTACCTACCTACATATACCTACCTTCCGAATCAACATCAGATCGTCTTAACATTAACTCTATATTCATGTTATCTTTTTTTCTCACAGATATCATTCTTTTTGGTTGTTCTATCCCACCACACCTGTTCCATTGAAAACACATTCTCCTCTAAGTTATTAATGCACATGTTCTTTGCTGGATTTGCTTTACACGTAAGTAAGATGGACAGTTCAACTGTGGGAAACTTAGCAAATTTATATAACTAACTTTGGATAATTTTGAAAAATTAACGTTCTTGTAAATTATAATGAACACCAGACTTGGACTGGCCATTGCGCCATTTTGCTTTGAAACAATGGGCATAGCTATTGTTTTTTTAAAAATCTGCCATTGTCCTATAGAAAGATGGCAAAATAGTCAGTCCAAGCCTGACGAAACCTTAGTTATTTGACGTTGATTCCGATGTTTATATTTTAGTTGCTGGTGGTAGTTACGGCTTATGTAAGTCCTGACCTTACTGACAAACCCAAACAATGCACTGCTCTTGGTATCTTAATTCATTATTTCCTACTGGCTCATTTCAGTTGGATATTTGTACAGGTATGTTGAGATGAATCAACGATGAACTACGAGTACAGTTCACCTAATATATCTATATAGCAATTTCTTAACTTCGCTATTTTTCAACTTCCTGAGCTTGCACTTTCTCGTGTGTTTTTAAACTGTTGGGTGTTTATTTTGTCGTTTTAATGCTTCGAATGTTTTTCTAGAGCTGCAATTTATGGAGGATTCTAGTCCTAAACGATGAACGCACGGATAGGAAATTTATTTTGTACTTTATGCTTGGTTGGGGTAAGTACGGTGTCTAGAATATCAAACAATGCAACACTAATGTCGTGTAGTCCACTGTACTCTACTCTACTCCACTCCACTCCACTCCACTCCACTCCACTCCACTCCACTCCACTCCACTCCACTCCACTCTACTCTACTCTACTCTACTCTACTCTACTCTACTCTACTCTACTCTACTCTACTCTACTCTACTCTACTCTACTCTACTCTACTCTACTCTACTCTACTCTACTCTACTCTACTCTACTCTACTCTACTCTACTCTACTCTACTCTACTCTACTCTACTCTACTCTACTGTGGTGTGGTGTGGTGTACTATGTGGTGTGGTGTGTTGTGCTTTACTATACTGTGCTGTACTGTACTGTACTGTACTGTACTGTGCTGTGTTGAATTATACTGCACTGTACTGTATATTGTATACTGTACTGCACGGTACTGTTTTGAGTGGAATGCGGCTGAAGTCTTAATTTAATTTCTGACTACTCTAGGTGTTCCTGTTGTGTTTGTTGCCCTCTACATCATAATTACTCATGCGTTGTACGGTTGGGACTTTACTGAGATTTACGCTGACGTACATAAAAATGGAGACATGTGAGTAATTTCGAGCTCTCTTTCTTTTTCATTTTTTTTCTATGAACCAAAATATTGATCGCGGAAAATTCATTAAATTCAACAAAAAGTGTTTACATGAAGTTTTTGCCAATTTGGGTCTGGAAAGTGGAAAACTAAAATGAACCAAATAATGGATTTTTATGTTATATTTTTATTCTATATCGTCATGTCTATTTTAGGTGTTTTATTTCAAATGGTTACGGTGCGTTAGCAAGTGTCTTGGGCCCCGTCCTACTCTTCCTGCTGGCTGTAGGTGTAGTTGCTACGCAGGCTTACCAAGTCACCTTACAGTGGAAACTCTATGATGACATTTTCAGAGGACACCACAACATAAAAGGTATTGTACTGTATATGATCATGGCTAATTTACTCCTTATTCACGCCTTATTCAGAATCAGAACCCGTCTGTCTGTCTGTCTGTCTGTCTGTCTGTCTGTCTGTCTGTCTGTCTGTCTGTCTGTCTGTCTGTCTGTCTGTCTGTCTGTCTTGCCTTAATTATTCTAAGGCTAGAATGTTTGCCGACGACACAAACATTAGTTTGCAGTTTGTTTATGCTGCTCCTTATTTTTATTAAGGATTGCTTTCACTTTTTAACAGCTTGTCGTTATTTTGCTTTATTTCAGAGGTCGTTCACTTGTGGATCGTCTTTGTTGGAATTACTTTGACCTGGTTGTTTGGTGGTTTGCATTTAGCGTATGGAAAACAATGGCTGGCAATTCTTTTCGCAATTTTTGAACTCTTCACTGTAAGTATAACAGTAGTGGTGTTGGTGCTAATGGTGTTGGTGCTAGTGGTGGTGGTGCTAGTAGTGGTGGTGCTAGTAGTGGTGGTGCCAGTAGTGGTGGTGCTAATAGTGGTGGTGTCAGTAGTGGTGGTGGTGGTGGTGCTAGTAGTGGTGGTGGTGTTACTAGTGGTGGTGGTAATGGTAGTAGTGAGGGTAGTGGTGGTTTTGGTGGATTTGGTGGATACGCTTATTCTGTTGGTGGTTGTGACAGTAGTTGTGGCTGTGTACGCGCTGCTTCTGTCTATGGTGGTCATGGTTGTAGTTTTTGTGGTGACATCAAGACTAAAAGTCGAAACCATTCTTGCGTGTTCAACTGATCACTCAGCGGAGTACTAGTGATATACTACTACTGATAGGTTTCCATTAAATGTAGTTTTCTTCTTTATAGGGTTTGTATGTATTTATGGTTTACTTCATACTACGCAACCAATGTCGGCGTAAGTACCGTTCTCAAGACGCTTATCTCTTGAACGCCAGTTCACCATCCATGCTGAATGGTTCACCAACTGATTACTACGCTGAACGCCCAGTCATGTATGATGCTCAGAGTTTGCAGAGTTTACCAAAATCAGATCTACGCCTCTCACCACCAGAC
Organism: Paragorgia papillata; assembly: GCA_035771165.1. Lineage (NCBI taxonomy): Eukaryota > Metazoa > Cnidaria > Anthozoa > Scleralcyonacea > Coralliidae > Paragorgia > Paragorgia papillata. The sequence continues at coordinate 2,608,957 of JAWNZC010000141.1, forward strand.
GGGGTAAGCAACCTCGACCCAGCTCTTACCAACCTTCAACCTCGTTCCCAGCTCTTTACTCGGCCTCCAATGAGCGTGTGAGGGCTGAATAAAGACCCTGGGTAGAAGGTTATTAGCACTAGTGCTCCTGAGGTGGCGGGTGGGGATTACAGGAGATAGAGTGATGCAATATAGGGCAAACCATTAATACATCACTCTATCCCCCACAATCCCCACCCTCTACCTCAGAAGGTCTATGTTTATTCACTTCACTTCACTTCACTTCACTTCACTTCTCTTCACTTCACTTCACTTCACTTCACTTCACTTCACTTCACTTCACTTCACTTCACTTCACTTCACTTCACTTCACCTCGCCTCGCCTCGCCTCGCCTCGCCTCACCTCACCTCACTTCACTTCACTTCACTTCACTTCACTTCACTTCACTTCACTTCACTTCACTTCACTTTACTTTACTTTACCTTACTTTACCTTACCTTACTTTACTTTACTTTTACTAAAGTATGATAGACTAACTAAAAAATGAACCATTTTTCTGCAGAATGAATGGACTGATTTCGAATACGATGGTGCCACTCCTAAAGGTAGTCGGCGAGTATTCAACGACCCACCACTCGCCCAGCTCAACCCGCTTTATGATTATTACCATGGCAACAAAACTGCCGAGGCGAACGAGGATGGCGACGAAGAAGAGGAGTCTTCACAAGACTTTAATAATTTGATTTTTGCTTTGAAAACTGGAGAAACTTTGGAGGACGATACAAAGGAGGATGCTGTTGAACTAAAGCCGGAGTCTTTGGGAGCGGAAAAGTTGGAGCTACGCCGAGTATCAATTGCCGATACACATGTTTAATGAGGTAACTTGTTCGTATAACTAGTGGTACAACTAGACTAAGTGTTCGTGTTACAGGGACGAGTGTCCTAGGGGGTAAATGACCCCCGGGATTGAACAAATCTAAATCGTTAGAAATTTTGTATAAAGTGTTTTTGTATAGGTCGGAGCTTCGTGTAATATATCGTACACGAGAAGCCGTTTATTATCTGATTTGAAAACACCGAGACACGTGTGGAAAAACGAGGCGGTAGCTGATAATAAACGGCTTTCGAGTGTACGGTATAGCTTTTGAAACGAATCAGTATTTAAAGAGAAATGTGAGGTAAAAATTGTCTTAATTTATGGAGTTTTTCACCGCATTTACCAACAACTTCTCGGTAACTGATTTCCATTGTGTTTTCCTTATGAATTATTAATGAGTTTGGGAAGCGACAGATTTTATGCAAATTAGGTTTTCTGGATTTATTGGAAACACGATTTCTTCACTCAGGTAAACTTCGAGGTTGCAAAACTTTTCAATAATCAAGACCAACACTAGAGCTATGTCTTGAACTAAAATGAAGCTCAGAGCTGCATTACAAAACGTTTTAGCGGGAAAAATGCAATTTTTCATGATTTAGACTAATCTAATCGATTCAGCTTAAACATTCTTTTCTGGTGAGAATTTCCACCTTGTATGGTGGATCGAATTTTTAATGCATTCATGTAACTTTCAAGCTAGACTGGCAGTTAGTCTAGCTGATACCTTTCGTAATTTATAAAAAAAAAAATTGTTTTACCATTAGAACCCAAAGAAAGTACTATTAATTATTAGGTTTATTGTAAATTTTGTATTTTCTCACATTTGGTTTAGAAATTGAAAATATGAGCAAATTAAATGTTTTTTTTGCCCAGAAAAATCATAAGTTAGCTTTTTCAGTAAGAATATTTTATCCCGTAGGAATATATTAAAATGTGTACTGCATAGGCAATATATTTCAAAGATCTAAAACGAGCTAGCACAGACAACAAAGTATAATTTGTAATGCTAAGTCACAAGTCCTAACCAAAGCAGTAACCCTTTAGCCTTTCCTACTTTTAAAACGTTGCCTTTTCTTATTATTTCTTCAATATTCCTTACATTGTTATGATTTTAAAAGTTGAAAAAACTGGCAGAAATCGGTGAAAGTCTAAATGGATTCCCCCCTTTACTTCCTGATGGATTTTGGCCATTTTTTCAACTTTTGAAATAAGGTAAATGAATGATAATTTATCAAATGTGAATAAAAATTATAATTTAGCTTTCATGGAAGTTAATCATATTATAATATAACGAATGTTTCTCCCAAATCGGTACCAACAAACAAAATGAGCAACTTTTCTCACGTTTCTGTAGCGGCTACTGAAATACACACAAACTACAGAAACACAAGTGGGAAGATATTTCCATTTTGACTGTAACTCTTACTGGCGGCATCCGACCAGTCTCAAATCTTATACACCACTTTCATAATGGCGAGCAAATTGAATATTCTTTCATGTGCATCTTAATGAGCCTTGCTCGCCTCGTTTCTGTGTCTGCAATTCAAAATAGTCTTTGCTTCATAACGAGGTCTGAAGGGCTCATTTAGATGCACAAACAAGAATATTTCAGCATATTCCAAAGAATATTTTTATTTTATTTTGCGTAATTTGCACCACGTGACACTTTGTTATAGCATGGCAATGCTCAGGCATGCCTTAATAGCCGTGCTTTAATTTCATTAAAGCACAGTTGTTAGTGTTTGAAATTTTGAAGCCATATTGAAATTCTAAAGCCCTATATCGTTTTACTCTGTCGAATGCCAGACGATTTGAATCATTAAAGCGAGAACCCTCAAATATTCTGGGCAACAATGGATTAGCCAAAATGAGTCTAAAGTAGGCTCGAATTCCCAGCCGTTGAGTTCTCGCTCGCGGAGGAATCTGAGCCTAAGTTTCAAGCAATAGGGCAAAATCTTACCTGGATCTTCGGACAGGATTCAGGTTACAGACTGTGATTGCGGGAAACTCCATGACGTCATTCACTGTCACTTTTATCTGTGTCTCGATCGGATCGCTCAGGAAGAACAGTACAAGCTCGTGTGTTTGATAGATACACGTGGATAACGAACTGAGAAAAATCACCGTGATCGCCAAACGGTAAGATAGTGATTTGTCTTTCTTTACCTTTATATCAGGTTCCAGCGTTTGTTTTTTTCTGCCATCTTCCTCCATTTAGGCTTAAAAAAGCAAGATTGTTTATTCGTTTAACGAGACGTTAATCATTTTTTTTTTGCGAGATGGTTATTTAGAAGAGAAGCTTTCAAACCGTAAAAATATGAGATCTTATTGTTTGAGACATGCGCAAAGAAAAGCTTACATCCCACAATTGTTGGAAGCTTTAACAGGAATAAATAAAGTCTTGTTCGTCGGTTCTTCTTTTGGTCTTTACTTCTGTATTGCAAAGGGCTTTTCCGTAATTCTGAATTGGTGCTGAAGCAAGCCGAAGTTCGAATTAGAATTAGTAAATTACGTCATTTTTTCTCGTCAATTGATAGCGTTAGCTAGTATACGAAAAATAATTTTTTTTTAATGTCAAGGGGTATTCTAGTTTGCCAAAATCTTAAAATTTTGGTAATTTGCAAGAATAAACGTGTGGCAGTTTAATTCATAGAATCGCGATCTCTGATTACGAGAATGGCCAAATTACAGAATAACAGGTTTGCACGGCCTGGGCTTTCGGATCATATATTCGAGCCGTCTTCAGAGAAGTGCGGTGATGTGTTGTGACGTGTTTGTTTGCGTCAACATGTAACCGAATGCTCAGAGTTTAAACAAAACATGTGCGAAACCTTGTGAAACCCACAAATTGTGTAAATTTAAAAATAATAGTTTCCCGCTCTTTTTTGGTCAGGGGTTCGCGCAGGCGAAAACGTTTGAAAGCGGTGTCCCGTGTCCGGCTGTGGCGATATTCAATTTATAGTTAATCCATCTGTTTCCGTTTTGAACGTTTCATTATTTTGTTGTTTACTACAGTAACCACGCACGGATTAAACTGATTCGTTAATGCTTACAGGGGCTCTTATTATATAGTCTGTATATAGCATATTACTGTTTGACAATGATCAATCAGTTAGAAAACGATACTGAAAGTAACCGAACTGAAGTTTTATAAAATCAATTAAACACCACAGTGATATACGATACGACTTTAACCAGCCTTTGTTTTCTAGGATTCGTTGATTTGTTTTATTTATACCTTCTTTTGAGGCGTCGAATCTTGAATGCCCTATCAGTTATTGATGAAAAATAATTCTTTTAGCAATTTAAGACTTAAAAGTTGTTGAATGTATCCATTTAATACATCGCAAACTTAATCGGACTAAATTACTGAACAAGCAATTTAAGCGTTGATGCACAGATGTTACTTATTTGCGCCCCACGAGCGTCTGTGACGCGCTGGAACAAGCTGAAACGCTACTATTCAAGAGAACGTCAGTATTTGCTTCCGTTTAACAGTCGCCCGAAAAGGTTCGTTTTCTCGTTCCAAGTCAGAGTTTCAAGATGTTTAAACTGCTTCTTTGCGTGCTAACGATGCAAGCAGGTGCAGGTAAGAAACATTAGTTTGTATATTTGATTAAGGAGTATCTTATTTTAAAATGCACTACATATGCTCCATCAACAAATATTCTATAGAATTCATTATTCAGCTTGATTTATCTCCTTGGTTATTGTTGTTCTTTCTAATTTACTTTCAAGAGATGTTTCAGTTTATTGATATCCTTAGTTCTTTCAAACCGCGGTTTCGCGTGCGATCTAGGACCAAGCATTAAACCTCAGATAGAGTTGATTGCCTCTGGGATATCCTATCATATCGTTCTTATATCATTAAACCATCTAGACGATTCAAAATTTGTGTCACGAAATCTTCATTTTTGAAGGGAGCATACTCAAAGTTCATTGCAAGCCAGTTCACACTACTGGTTATTTTTTATCACTGATTTTAATGCAATGATGCAATTTGTATTGTTTAATAAACGAGCAGGAGTGTTTTATCAGATATAAAGACACGAGGCGAAGCCGAGTGTTTTTATATCTGATAAAACACGAACTGCGAGTTTATTGAACGGCTTCAAAAACGAACCACTTGGTAAGTTCATTGGCGTAGTAAGTTTGAAAAATAACCTTGTCTAAGCCGAGAAAATCAAAGCTAAATTTAATGTAAATCAGGAGGTATCTTTATCACATATGAAGACACTGATTAAACTTTAATTTCTTTTGAATTTTCCTCATGAATTATTAATGAGTTTGAGATGGACAATTTGAAATCGCTTGCGTAAACTACCGACGCTTTTGCTTTGATTTCGTCAACTTTCTTTATTCGGCTCGGTGCGCAGGGTGACAGTATATAATTTATATTTTATTACGTCATGAATAATCTACAAATGGAGCAACCTCGATTTTAGTCGGCCAATTTTTATCCGCTGGTCAACCGATAAAAATCGGTGTTTACCATACAAGTGTGCCATTTACATGTAAAAGCTCACATCTTTAGCAAATGGAGCCATCATTTTTACGATCATCAAATCAAACTTCAGGAAGAATTAATGGGTGATCAGTGAACGATAAAAATTGTTAATCACCACACACGGCATGATGCGATAATTTGACCGATTTTATTCGGACAATATCAGACCAGTTTGATGTTGTCCGATAAAAATTGGGTGATAAAAATTGCTCAGTAATGACACCACACTCGTAACGATTTTAGTCAAAAGCCCTAAATTTAGTTGGCCGATAAAAATCAGCCGACTAAAATCGTAGCGTTGGCCACTTTGTTATTTTACTCTCTCTAACGCCGGAGGGAAAGGGTTAATTAATAAAAAGACGACTGTTCTGATTGGTTTTTGTGACTGACGTCAACTGTGCACTTGCATGTAGACGACTCAACAGACTACTGCCATACAAATTATATATTTGGACTATTGGTTTGCATTTTTTAGTAAAACATTTCTTTTTACATATGTTGCTTAGGCGCATACGCTAGTTGTACTGCATTAAACCAATCTCGTACCCAGAGCCATGTAAATATGCCCGGCCGCGTGGGCAAAACTTGACAAAGAACAGAGCATTACCTTTACCGTCACTAACCTATCGTCTCATAAATTTAAATTGTAACTTTTCATTAAACCAAGCAGTCCAAGCTTTGTACGTCCAATTGTGTGTACGAAAGTCGCTCTTAACAACATTTATTATGCTGATGTCAGCAGTAATATAATTTAAAACTATATGTAACTCAAGAAGGAATAATTGTATGGACTTAAAAAATTTCAGAAAGACTCGTATTAAAGATTTACAACATATAAAACTACCAGCTTTATAGGTTTTATAATTAGTATTTCAGAATAATGTGAAGTTATTAAAATTAGGGTGAAAACCATCTACCTGTATACTGTATCTACTTTATTTACAGGCCAATTAGAGAGCTTGTTAAGTTTACAGAAGTTATTTACTTATAGTATAGTAATTATTTACTTTTTTTCCTTATCTATAATAGCTCCTGTGTTTTCTCTTACTTGTGGCTCCAGTTCTTACGATCCTACGACCCATGTTTGCTGTGGGAGTAACGTGCTTTCCATGAAGTATGGCTCCAGTTGCTGTGGCCATACTAACTACGACCCATTTCAAAATGTCTGCTGTCATGGAGAAATTCTGGACAGTGCAAAAGGCTTTGGTTGCTGTGGAAATATGAACTATGATCCTTCTAAAGCAATTTGTTGCAACGGAAAGCTCCACCAAGCCGCCCTACACTACCAGTGCTGTGCTTCAGAAGCTTACGATCCTGAACGTTCAATATGCTGTAACGGAAAGATCCATTTGCAACGTAGTACTCACTGCTGTGGTAGTCTCAATTACAACCCATCAACTTCACTTTGTTGTGGAGGCAAGATACTTAGTCTATCATCAGGAACTGAATGTTGTGGAACTGTAAACTATAATCCAGTAAACTCAGTTTGTTGTGGTGGAAACGTTCTGCCAAGATCATCCGGAAATCAATGTTGTGGATCAAAGAACTATAAAAGTTATTTAAAAATATGCTGTAATGGCAAACTTTGGTCAAAATTTTCTCACACATCATGCTGTTATAGTCAAGCCTACGATGACAAAATCCATGTCTGCTGTCAAAATAAACTACACAGAAAATCAAGTGGTTTGTCTTGTTGTCGCAGCCAAAATTATCACCCTTCCTTGTCCGTGTGCTGTCATGGTCGAATACTCACCAGATGGCGGGGTTCGTCTTGTTGCCGATCACGAAACTACAATGCCAAGAGCCATCTTTGTTGTGGCGGTAGAGACGTTCGAAAAACACACGGATCATCGTGCTGTGGTTCCCGCGCCTACCACCCAAGTATTCAACAATGCTGCAATGTAAGAGTACTTCAAAAAACTAGTGGCTCGTCTTGCTGTGGTTCTTTAAACTATAATCCTTCCAGTAAGGTTTGCTGTGGGAATGTTCTCTTACCCAGATCATCTGGCACAAGTTGTTGTGGAACACGAAATTACAATCCTTCAAGTTCTGTTTGCTGTAATGGAAATGTTCTACCAAGATCTTCAGGGACCTCGTGCTGTAGAACTATTAACTTTAATCCATCACACTCCACATGTTGTGGGTACCATGTTCAACGAAAAGATTCTGCTAATAATGATCACTGCTGCGTAGAATGGGGTCTGTACAAAAGTCCATATTCTTTTGGCGTTCCCATGAGTACAAGTGTATCAGTTTGCTGCCAAGGAACAGTCCTTCCGTTGTCGTCAGGTTCCTCCTGCTGTGGTTCTAAAAATTACGACAGTAACACCCAACTTTGCTGCAACAACAACATCTATCCAAAAACCAGTGGAAGTGCTTGCTGTGGATCCTTGCCTTATAACACTGCGTCTTACGTCTGTTGCAATAATAACATTCTCATCAAATCTAATGGAGCCTCTTGTTGTGGTTCTCATAACTATCACTCCACTTCAAAAATGTGTTGTGGTGGTAAATTGCTAACACAGTCATCTGGTTACGGATGTTGTGGGTCCTCACAATATCACTCTTCAACTCAAGTTTGTTGTTCATCCAACATTTACTCAAAGGCATACTCATCTTCCACCAGCTGCTGCGGCTCCGAAATCTACAACACGAAGACTCATGTGTGTTGTAATTCCAACACACTACCAAAATCGCAAGGTACATCTTGCTGTAGTTCAGTTAACTACCATCCCTCCACCCATGTCTGCTGTGGTTACAGCTTGCAGTTGAAATCAAAAGGCTCTTCTTGCTGTGGTCATTACAACTATAATCCCAGCAAAGAAAAATGTTGTAACAGTGATCGTCTTGGTGGGCGCTACCTTGTTCAAAAATCCAAAAGCTGTTGAAACATTAATATGTTTATATTAAAGTAGTTTTTTTGTTTTATTTTATATCATAGCTTAGATTATTGCTTGATTAATTCGTTGATTGATTTTATTGATTAAAGTTTTCTAATTGTTGCATGATTATTGATAAGTAATTTACTTCACTTTTTGATTGTTTTATTTTTATGGTAGCTTTGATAAGTGCTTAATTGATTGATGGATGGATGGATGGATGGATGGATGGATGGATGGATGGATGGATGGATGGATGGATGGATGGATGGATGGATGGATGGATGGATGGATGGATGGATGGATGGATGGATGGATGGATGGATGGATGGATGGATGGATGGATCGATGGATCGATGGATCGATGGATCGATGGATCGATGGATCGATGGATGAATAGTGGATGGATTCGTAGGTAAATGGTCCGGATAGATAGATGGGTGGATGGGTGGGTAGATGAATCGGTGGATGGATGGATAAATGAATAGATAAAAATGGATGGATCATGGATGGATGGATGGATGGATTGACTGATTGATTGATTGATTGATAATGATTGATTAATGGGCCATTTGCACGATGACGTGAGATGGTGTTGGGTGACTACAACTACCAGAATGCTTTGCCAGTATTCTAGGGTTTCGGCTAAAAGGGATGACTCAGAAGGACCCGACCAGCTCTTTCGCGGCATGTCGTCGTCAAATTTGTTTTTTCCAAATTTGTTTCAAGTTTCACTGAGTCCCAAGCTTTTAGCAATCTTTTCCATACCCTAACCACAACATAAACCCTAACCCTCAGAAATCTGGTTTAACCCCTAGCTTTTTGGAAAAACATATTTGACGGCATATTTTGGAAAAGCCGCGAAAGGACTGGACGAGTCCCTTTGAGTCATCCCTTTTAGCCGAAACCCTAGAAAACTGGCAAAGCATTCTGGTAGTTTAATTGTAGTCCACTAACGCCATCTTACATCATCGTGCAAAAGGCCTACTGAATGAGTAATAAATTATCTAATTATACTGAATAATAATCCACTTGATGATATAATAATTACCGTATGTTACTTCCCATGGGGTATTATAGCTATTGTCATTAATAATCCGTGTAAGCTACAGTGTAGCACTTCAACAGTCTATATATATTTTACGGGGTAAGGGGTAAGTTTGTGGTTGATTAAAGATTTCATTTTTATAAATTAATTTTTTAATGTCTTGTGTGATTCTATTTTATTATATTTGTTTAGTTGATAGCATGGTTTCGAGTGAAATTTGGTAAAAGCACGAGTGAGTTTTTCAAAGACTATCAAAATGGCAAAAGTCTTTCGGCCGTCCATTCCTCGTATATTTGGTTATTTAAAACCGTTTCGCTTCTTTCAGCCATACTTGAAAAAATTTACTCAGAGCATTAAGAATTTTTTAGTTTTCTTGCTGGTATTTTGCTTGGTAATATTAAAGAATAATTAGCTTTAAATTTTGACGAATTGTGCTTAACTACTTCGAATCTTTGCCGCCATCTTAGTTTATTTTGTGCAAGAAGAGCCTGGGTATGAGATCGAAATTCCCCATTCACCAAAATTCGCTGCAGAATTTTGTAGAATGCGATTGGCTCTTTTCAGTATTTTTATTGTTTTTGATTGGCTCATTGGCTTTGAAAATTTGCATTGTATTTGCTTTTTACTGCACTGTATTTCCTTAAAAGGATTCAATTACTTACTTAAAATTGCTATCAGCCCTAAATATTATAGAAACCGAGAGCTTCCCCGGCATTTAAGCAAAGTTTGGCGATTCGGACAGAAAAAATAGTTTCAGATAGAAGGACAGTATAAAGTCGTGGCATTGGAAGTGTTCTTAGAATATTACATTATTTCTCGACCTGGCCAATTTGTTGAACAACTTCTTGCTTTGAATTTGATTGGTGTTTGACTAATAATCATATTTCCTATTGGTTGTTCAAAAACAAGAAACCAATCAAATTCAAAACAGTTTCCAACTAATTTCATCAAATGCACTGGTCAGATTAAAAAAAATATGAAGTGCAACAAGAATAATAGATGGTTTGCAATCATGTGACATCGGGACGCCATCTTGGTTGATTATCACCCAAGGTGGCGGACGTGACGTCATGTGCAAACGATCTATTGCAACAATATTTTAGGAGCACTTCTATTGCCACGACAGACACGCTATATCTATAACCAGCGAATTAGTTTGTTTATAAGCAAGAGGGCAATGTTATGCGTCTCCACAACAGGTCAATCATACCCCCCCTGATTAAGACACCATAGGTCGCTGTGTCGAAACGTTGGGTCATGAACAGTAACTTTTTAAGCTACGTTCAAAAACTTTTAAGCCAGAGCCTGCATTGGGAGTTATAATTTGTTGTTATGTATCTTTATTTAAATATGAAATCCAACTCACAATCTTGTGCTGTACTCTTGGAGCTGAATATACTAGATATATAATTGCATTCCAAGCATGTTTTTGTGCGAGGTCTCACAATGAAACAATGTCGCACCTACACAGTGGGGAAGCTGGTCAACCTGCATGTCTATATGCCGCATTTAATATTAGAGACTTTAAGATGCTAGGAGGACGAAGGCAGTTAGAAAGCAAGATATAAGTTTTATAATTTAATTAAAGAAGTTACGGTTAACTGACGATTATATTTAATACCTGAAGAGTTGAATGACTAGTTGAATGACTTTCAACACACCCCATTACTGTCAATCTTGAGCAATAGTTCTCGTCTTTTGGTGAGTTGATGTCGTATCGTCGTCCTGAAAACGTGAAAATGCTCTAACACCGTCCCCTCGTTCTTTATACAACGATACATAGTCTAAGTAATAAGTATCGTTGTATAAAGAACGAGGACGATGTTGAGATTACTCTTGGGACTAAAATTTATTCATTTTCTTTGTTTCGCGAGAAGAATTATTTTGTTTGAAAGACGTCGTCGTTGAGCTTGATTGTAAAGTCTCTCGATATATTTATCACCGTACAACGAACACATCAGTGTTGTAGGGCTCCGAAGGGTAAGACGTACCGTTTGACTCGTCAAGGCTGGACTCGGATTTGGCTACGACTTAGACTTGGACTCGGGTGGTTATAGGACTCGGAGGGTTCATACCGAGTCCAGGCCAAATCCGGCAAAACTTTGCTTTTTTACTCGCTTGTTTCATACCGAACTGAGATTTTTTGCATTTGAGAGTTTTTACTGTTGTGTTATTATACGTGTTAAAAGAGTTTTCAGTTGTAGCTTTGACTTATAATTCAGTTTTAGTATCCTCTTTACTTTCACAAGCACTCATTTGCCAGTAAACAATTGTTGTTAAACAATATTGTTGAATTATTGTTTAACGATAATTACGATAATATATCGTGCACGTGAACTTAGGTGGCAAATGACAATAGGACCAACTTTGCGATATAATAAACAGAATACATAAATGTTTGAAAATATGAATTTTATTTCTCGTGTTGATCAGGACATCTTGCTCGTTCGCTAGCTCTTACTCTTTTCTGCATGTACGAATTAGTCTTTAGTATTCTCTTCTGGCTAACGCCAGACGATTTCATTCATCTTTGAGGAATGTTCTGGACAGAAATATACACACGTATTTTTATCGCAAACAAATTAAGTAATCAGCTTAACCCTTTCCTTTCCAAGCACCTATAGTCTTTAATACTCAATATCTTATAGTATATTACTCTGGTTAATGCCGGACGATTTTACGTGCATTGAGAGTTATAATTTGTTGTTATGTATCTTTATTTAAATATGAAATCCAACTCACAATCTTGTGCTGTACTCTTGGAGCTGAATATACTAGATATATAATTGCATTCCAAGCATGTTTTTGTGCGAGGTCTCACAATGAAACAATGTCGCACCTACACAGTGGGGAAGCTGGTCAACCTGCATGTCTATATACCGCATTTAATATTAGAGACTTTAAGATGCTAGGACAACGAAGGCGGTTATAGAAAGCAAGGTATAAGTTTTAAAATTTAATTAAAGAAATTACGGGTTAACTGACTATTATATTTGATACCTGAAGAGTTGAATGACTAGTTGAATGACTTTCAACACACCCCATTACTGTGAAGGGTAAGACGTACCGTTTGACTCGTCAAGACTGCATGGACTCGTATTTGCATGGTATACGACTTAGACTTGGACTCGGGTGGTTATAGGACTCGGTGAATTCATACTGAGTCCAGGCCAAATCCGGCAAAACTTTGCTTTTTTACTCGCTTGTTTCGTTCCGAAAGATTTTTTGGATTTCAGAATTTTTACTGTTGTGTTATTACGTGTTAACGGGGTTTTCAGTTGTAGCTTTGACTCTTTATAATTCAGTTTTAGTATCCTCTTTACTTTCACAAGCACTGATATCGATTTGCCAGTAAACAATTGTTGTTAAACAATATTGTTGAATTATTGTTCAACGATAATTACAATGATACACTTTTAAGTCTTAAAAGATTCTGACTTGGACTCGAAAGGGGTGGATTTGGAATCGTACTTGTGAATTTGGACTAGTGAATATCACACTGGTACACATACTAAATGTTGTATTATCTTTTAATATAACTCTAGCCTTAGAGTAGCAGAGCTTTCTCTATATTGACAGCTGGCGCTCCCTAAAATCGTCCGGCATTAACCAGAGTAGTATATAATATACTATACTATACTAAATACTATACATAATATACTAAATACTATACCTAAAATATACTATACCTAATATACTATAGGATATTGAGTATTAAAGACTATAGGTGCTTGGAAAGGAAAGGGTTAAGCTGATTACTTAATTTGTTTACGATAAAAATACGTTTGTATTTCTGTCCAGAACATTCCTCAAAGATGAATGAAATCGTCTGGCGTTAGCCAGAAGAGAATACTAAAGACTATAATTCGTACATGCAGAAAAGAGTATAAGAGCTAGCGAACGAGCAAGATGTCCTGATCAACACGAGAAATAAAATTCATATTTTCAAACATTTATGTATTCTGTTTATTATATCGCAAAGTTGGTCCTATTGTCATTTGCCACTAACCTAAGTTCACCCCCTGGAAAGAAATAAAAAGGACAGGTCCGAACACGCTACAAATACTATTCAGACTGCATGTCATGCAAGTTGCAACATACCAAATTTGGTAGCTTTCTTTTGATTCGTCAAAACTACACTGGTAAAGTGAATACTTTGTTCTGATTGGTTTTGATAATATAGGCGAACGTCTTGCTTTTTCGTTACAGTTCAACGCCAGATATATACTGCGTATAGCTTTTATTTAGTAGGTTTTGCAAAGCTTTCATATACGCTTCTAAAAGACCTCATTTTTGTTAATATTGTTGATTCTCAGCCCAAGATTTGTTGGCTGTTCTCGAGACTGTTCTAACGCGAGGCTTTGTTCAGTCTTGTTGTTAATATATAACCACAAACTACACCAAAATACACCATGTGTTATCTTCTACTTGCAGGTTACCCACAAAAACTGCATGTTTACTAATAAGTTTGACGCTTCGAGCGAAAGTATTACTTGTAGGTAAATGAAAAGTAAATGCAATGATATACGGGCGTATAATTTAACCATAATGTATAAACCATAATGTATACGGGCGTATAATTTAACCATAGATCTAACTGGCTATACTGAGCTAATTCAAGTATATACAAGGTCGAGGTTAAAAGGGATAACTCAAAAGGACCTGTCCAGTCCTTTCGCGGCTTTTCCAAAATATGTCGTCAAATTTGTTTTTCCCAAATTTGTCGTCAAGTTTCAGTGAGTCTCAAGATTTTAGCAATCTTTTTGATACCCTAACCACAACATAAACCCTAACCCTAATCAGAAATCTGGTTTAACCCCTAGCTTTTGGGAAAAAACACATATTTAACGGCACTGCAAAAGCCGCGAAAGGACTAGACAAGTCCCTTTGAGTCATCCCTTTTAGCCGAAACCTATATTATACAACTCCATTGTGTGTCGGTATGTGGGCGGTAGAAGGGCTCGTATATTTGGTTATTTAAAACCGTTTTGCGCTTCTTTCAGCAATACTTGAAAAAGTTTACTCAGAGCATTAAGATTAATCTTCTAGTTTTCTTGCTGGTATTTTGGTATATATATAACCAGCGAATTAGTTTGTTTATAAGCAAGAGGACAATGTTATGCGTCTCCACAACAGGTCAATCATACCCCCTGATTAAGACACCATAGGTCGCTGTGTCGAAACGTTGGGTCATGACCAGTAACTTTTTAAGCTATACGTTCAAAAACTTTTAAGCCAGAGCAGCGTCAACCTATATTTCATTGATCTTTTATCTGGCTGCATTGAGAGTTTAATCAGCTTAACCCTTTCCTTTCCAAGCACCTATAGTCTTTAATACTCAATATCCTATAGTATATTACTCTGGTTAATGCCGGACGATTTTACGTGCATTGAGAGTTATAATTTGTTGTTAATGCATCTTTATTTAAATATGAAATCCAACTCACAATCTTGTGCTGTACTCTTGGAGCTGAATATACTAGATATATAATTGCATTCCAAGCATGTTTTTGTGCGAGGTCTCACAATGAAACAATGTCGCACATACACAGTGGGGAAGCTGGTCAACCTGCATGTCTATATGCCGCATTTAATATTAGAGACTTTAAGATGCTAGGAGGACGAAGGCAGTTAGAAAGCAAGATATAAGTTTTATAATTTAATTAAAGAAGTTACGGTTAACTGACTATTATATTTGATACCTGAAGAGTTGAATGACTAGTTGAATGACTTTCAACACACCCCATTACTGTCAATCTTGAGCAACAGTTCTCATCTTTTGGTGAGTTGACGTCGTATCGTCGTCCTGAAAACGTGAAAATGCTCTAAGACCGTCCCCTCGTTCTTTATACAACGATACATAGTCTAAGTAATAAGTATCGTTGTATAAAGAACGAGGACGATGTTGAGATTACTCTTGGGACTAAAATTTATTCATTTTCTTTGTTTCGCGAGAAGAATTATTTTGTTTGAAAGACGTCGTCGTTGAGCTTGATTGTAAAGTCTCTCGATATATTTATCACCGTACAACGAACACATCAGTGTTGTAGGGCTCCGAAGGGTAAGACGTACCGTTTGACTCGTCAAGGCTGGACTCGGATTTGGCTACGACTTAGACTTGGACTCGGGTGGTTATAGGACTCGGAGGGTTCATACCGAGTCCAGGCCAAATCCGGCAAAACTTTGCTTTTTTACTCGCTTGTTTCATACCGAACTGAGATTTTTTGCATTTGAGAGTTTTTACTGTTGTGTTATTATACGTGTTAAAAGAGTTTTCAGTTGTAGCTTTGACTTATAATTCAGTTTTAGTATCCTCTTTACTTTCACAAGCACTCATTGCCAGTAAACAATTGTTGTTAAACAATATTGTTGAATTATTGTTTAACGATAATTACGATAATATATCGTACACGTGAACTTAGGTGGCAAATGACAATAGGACCAACTTTGCGATATAATAAACAGAATACATAAATATTTGAAAATATGAATTTTATTTCTCGTGTTGATCAGGACATCTTGCTCGTTCGCTAGCTCTTACTCTTTTCTGCATGTACGAATTAGTCTTTAGTATTCTCTTCTGGCTAACGCCAGACGATTTCATTCATCTTTGAGGAATGTTCTGGACAGAAATACACACGTATTTTTATCGCAAACAAATTAAGTAATCAGCTTAACCCTTTCCTTTCCAAGCACCTATAGTCTTTAATACTCAATATCCTATAGTATATTACTCTGGTTAATGCCGGACGATTTTACGTGCATTGAGAGTTATAATTTGTTGTTATGTATCTTTATTTAAATATGAAATCCAACTCACAATCTTGTGCTGTACTCTTGGAGCTGAATATACTAGATATATAATTGCATTCCAAGCATGTTTTTGTGCGAGGTCTCACAATGAAACAATGTCGCACCTATACACAGTGGGGAAGCTGGTCAACCTGCATGTCTATATACCGCATTTAATATTAGAGACTTTGAGATGCTAGGAGGACGAAGGCAGTTAGAAAGCAAGATATAAGTTTTATAATTTAATTAAAGAAGTTACGGTTAACTGACTATTATATTTCATACCTGAAGAGTTGAATGACTAGTTGAATGACTTTCAACACACCCCATTACTGTGAAGGGTAAGACGTACCGTTTGACTCGTCAAGACTGCATGGACTCGTATTTGGTTACGACTTAGACTTGGACTCGGGTGGTTATAGGACTCGGTGAATTCATACCGAGTCCAGGCCAAATCCGGCAAAACTTTGCTTTTTTACTCGCTTGTTTCATTCCGAAAGATTTTTTGCATTTGAGAATTTTTACTGTTGTGTTATTTATTATACGTGTTAAAGGGGTTTTCAGTTGTAGCTTTGACTCTTTATAATTCAGTTTTAGTATCCTCTTTACTTTCACGAGCAACAATATTTTAATTATTGTTCAACGATAGTTACAATGATACACTTTTAAGTCTTCTCAAACTCATTAATAATTCATGAGGAAAATTCAAAAGAAATCAACATCTAATCAGTATTTAGAAATCGGAGGAAGATTACGGTCAAATTTAGTAAACTTTGAGGTCGATTTTCTCTTAAAATATTGATTCGTTTGAGAAGCTATATCCAACACTCGTCAGTGTTCATCCTCCGATGTCTAAATACAGCCAAGCTAGTTAAAAAAACTCGGCTTCGCCTCGTATTTTCAACCTGCTTGGCTGTATTTAGAAATCGGAGGAAGAACACTGACTCGTGTTGGATATATTACTTAAACGATTCTGCTGACTTGGACTCGAAAGGAGTGGATTTGGAATCGTACTGGCGAATTTGGACTTGACTATCACACTGGTACACATACTAAATGTTGTATTATCTTTTAATATAACTCTAGCCTTAGAGTAGTAGAGCTTTCTCTATATTGACGGCTGGCGCTCCTTAAAATCGTCCGGCATTAACCAGAGTAATATACTATAGGATATTGAGTATTAAAGACTATATATAGGTGCTTGGAAAGGAAAGGGTTAAGCTGATTACTTAATTTGTTTGCGATAAAAATACGTTTGTATTTCTGTCCAGAACATTCCTCAAAGATGAATGAAATCGTCTGGCGTTGGCCAGAAGAGAATACTAAATTCGTACATGCAGAAGAGTAAGAGCTAGCGAACGAGAAAGATGTCCTGATCAACACGAGAAATAAAATTCATATTTTCAAACATTTATGTATTCTGTTTATTATATCGCAAAGTTGGTCCTATTGTCATTTGCCACTAACCTAAGTTCACCCCCTGGAAATAAATAAAAAGGACAGGTCCGAACACGCTACAAATACTATTCAGACTGCATGTCATGCAAGTTGCAACATACCAAATTTGGTAGCTTTCTTTTGATTGGTCAAAACTACACTGGTAAAGTGAATACTTTGTTCTGATTGGTTTTGATAATATAGGCAAACGTGTTGCTTTTTCGTTACAGTTCAACGCCAGATATATATACTGCGTATAGCGTTTATTTAGTAGGTTTTGCAAAGCTTTCATATACGCTTCTAAAAGACCTCACTTTTGTTAATATTGTTGATTCTCAGCCCAAGATTTGTTGGCTGTTCTCGAGACTTTTCTAACGCGAGGCTTTGTTCAGTCTGGTTGTTAATATATAACCACTAACTATATCAAAATACACCATGTGTTATCTTCTACTTGCAAGTTACCCACAAAAACTGCATGTTTACTAACAAGTTTGACGCTTCGAGCGAAAGTATTACTTGTATGTAAATGAAAAGAAACATTCTACATGCAATCTACGAGCATATAATTTAACCATAGATCGAACTGATAGCTATAATTCAAGTATATACAAGGTCGAGGTTAAAATGGATAACTCAAAAGGACCTGTCCAGTCCTTTCGCGGCTTTTCCAAAAGATGTCGTCAAATTTGTTTTTCCCAAATTTGTCGTCAAGTTTCAGTGAGTCTCAAGATTTTAGCAATCTTTTTGATACCATAATCACAACATAAACCTTAACCCTAATCAGAAATCTGGTTTAACCTATATAGCTTTCTGAAAAATAAATATTTAACGACATATTCTGCAAAAGCCGCGAAAGGACTGGACGAGTCCTTTTGAGTCATCCCTTTTAGCCGAAACCTATATTATACAACTCCATTGTGTGTCGGTATGTGGGCGGTAGAAGGGGGGATGGGGGTGTACGAACTGATCAGCACAAACTTTGTAAACCGCCAAAAATCAAATCGATATTGTAAAGCCACAAATACGATAAGATATAAAATATAAAACAAATGTACGTTTTATTCCATCATATACATATATTATTTCCACTATACATGTATATCGTCATTGAGGGAGGACTAAATTTAGCACATGCAAATTCAATCGGGCCAAGTTGAATTAAATGGGTCAACTAACCCAAACAAAAACTTAATGAACTATCTTAATAACTATTTGTTTACCACCTAGCTTCTTCGCCGCTAACCTGAGACCCACTAGCGTATTTACCGCCTAATTTTACCCTGCTTGACCCACTAGCGTGTTCACCACCTAGCTTATCCACTAAAATTACTTCTACATTTCGCAATGGTGTCATTCGCTCTCGATAAAATACGGTCTATAAGTCTATGTTTACATATAAAAACACAAAGAAAAAGGTTAGACAAAACGTTTGTCCTGGCTCCCTGTGGTATGCGTGTGAGGTTCAACTATGAGTTTCTGTAAGCTGCAAGCTGAAACGAAACTATTTAAGAAAGTAGATTTGTTTGTGCTTGCCAGAACAGTTTAGCAGTTGCCCAACGAGTTCCATCTCAAGTTCTGTTTCAAGTCAGTGTTTTCAAGATGTTCAAGCTGCTTCTTTTGCTAGCCGTGCAAGCAGGTAAGAAATTATAGTATATAGTAGTGTGTATCTTTGTCTTAAATAACTGTTGAATACTGTTCCTTAATTTTACATTTTACAATGCGCACTATGTTCCCAATCAAGAAATACTCTAGACTTATTCAGCTCGACTTTTACATTAGGGCGTTGTTCTTCTAATTTAGCTTCAAGGGATGTTTTTTCCCGATATATATTTACTCGTGTACGAATGTAGGACCAATTAAGCCTCGGATAGTTGACTGCATGGCCCTGGGGTGACCCTATCCCTTTTTATTGAATATACCAGACTAGACGATTTGAGTTGACTTCAAAATTTGCGAAATCTGTAATTTTGAAAGGAACACGCTCAAAGTTTATTGCAGGCCTGTTGACACTAACAATTTTTGCTGCGATTTTTATCGCTGATTTGATTTGATTTGATTTGATTTGAGTGGGATTGAAAACTTGTTCGCATCTAAATCACCGAGGAATTTGCCACGATTTTGTCAAGTCTAGCCTAACTGTGACTGAGATCTAGTCAACTCTCGTCAGTCGTCACTGTTGTTGCAATTTGAAGTGCAATTTTTACTGCGATTTTATCGCTGATTTGACTTCAATTAAAATCGTGTTTGCAGATAAACTACCCACGATTTCGAGACGATTTCATCAACTCTATAGTTACTGCATGTGACTGAGATTTTATCAACTCTCGTTACTGTTGCTGCAATTTGAACTAGTGCAAACTTTGCTGCAATTTTGTCGATCTGATTTCAACAGCCAAGCATTCCCGAATCGAATAGCTTTTCGTCTTTGCTTTTTGCAAGTTTTCTTGGCTTTAGCGGGGTTTTTTTTCAATTAATAATGACATCAGAAGAGTTGGACGTATGGGCATTGGCTAAAACAAATCTTTTTTCTGGATTTCTCGAGAAAATCGCAGGTAGTTTCTTCGAAAAACTCACAGTGAAATCGCGATTAAATCGCCGCTAGTTTACATAAGCGATTTCTGCTGCGTACTTGTGAATCAATTATGCAAAAAATTTATAGGGATAAGGCAAGTTATCGTTTGCACTTACGTCAAAACCGAAAACGTTACGAAGGATCAGCCTTAACCTGCGTGAGCGTTTCTGTGGGTTTGTAGGACGCCTGCAATTGCAGGTTAAGCTAGCCTTTGAGCAAGGCAGGCCATTCAAGGGGATCTGGTAGGGACAGTGAGGGGTAGGAATCATAGGTAGGGATAATTATTTGGCTTAATGTATCTTTGCACACTACTGGTATTGTAGCATTTGTGCTGCTTCGATGGATAACTGTTTTAGTTTTGTTAGTTTTTCAACGAAATCATTACTGAGCAACACTTCTATATGCTATTTACGTTTGGAAAAGCGATAAAATAGCCATGAAAGAAATCGTTTAGGTACCGAGTGACCAGTGTCATCATTAGACATTACAATAATAAATTACGGAAATATATTAGGCCATGGTCTTATGGCTAACCATGCCGTCCTTAAAACAGTCTTTTTGGAAATTTTGGAAGGCCATTTAAAAAATGGTCGGTCGTTTAGTTCTTCGCGAATTCTGAATACGATCCTTGCCTCGCAGTTTGACTACTTGGACATTGTCTCTTAGGAATGGCCAAAAATGCGTTTCTATAAGGCTTACGAAATGAAACATTCTCTGACGGAACATGCCCCACTAAGACTTCGCTGCGAGAGGGGTTTGTCCTTCACCACAAACATTCACTGCGCCAAATTTGCACTTTGCACATCCAAATCCACGCATCATGCACTGGCACAATCAAGACATGTATATAGTTTATGTATTCTTATTATACCTCCGCCAGGAACTAGCAGTTATATTTTTATCTCCGTTTATTTGTTTCTCTGTCTGTTAATCTGTCACTAGAATACCTTAAAAATAATTGAACCGATTTTTATGTCACTTTGTGAGAAGGTATACGTTGGCTACAGGCCCAGGACTGTAGAACCAATCATTAAATTACATTCGGTTAAGGTGGCTTGATAAGAAAAAGTTATAGTTTTCACCCATGTTTGCCTTCTGTTTATTTGTTTGTCTGTCGCCAAGATATCTCACCAAATACTGCACATATTTTCATGAAAGTTTGTGGAAGACCAAAGACCAACTCTTTCAATTTTGGTTGAATTTGGTTGAAATTAAATAGGAACTGAATTAGTGCACAAATCTGACCACAAGATTCTCCGTATGGAAGAAATGCTTTATTGCGCTAATTATCCTTATTTTATGCAAAAAGTTTGCATAATTTTGGTACGAGTGCAATCAAGCATTTTATTCATTAATTCATGTGTATAGTCTCGTGAGCTATAACCTAGTCTATAAATAATAATTACCCACTGCCACACGCGAAAGTATATACAGATCTCTGAGTGCCCTCTTGTCTTAAAGAGAGAAATCGGTGCTTGCATGAATTTATTTTTCATTACAAGTCCACAACACTTTTAAACTATTGTACTTGCAAAATAAGTTATGATACTAGAATTCCTGCAGTGCCAGTGCGGAGACATGTGGATCAAACAATACAGATCAAGAATTGGCCGCTTTTTTAACCCTTTGAGATCTCCCTGTGCTGAATAAAATCGTCTGGCGTTAGCCAGATAAAATACTAAAGACTCGTCTTCAGGCTTCAAAGGGTTTAAAACAACAACAAAACTTATCAGACGTTTGTTGGACGTTCGTCAAGCTCAATTACTCAAAAAAGATTTCTGAGCCCCAGACAGGGTTCGAACCTGCAACCTTATAATGACCGGTTAGACGCGCTAACCATTGAGCCATTGAGGCTCAAATGGAGCGCTAAGCTTTTGAGGTTGCAAATTCATAATTATATATGTGCCCCATAGGTTGTAACTTATCATAAAAAAAAGTTATCAATTATCGCGACTGAAACGAACTGTGAACTTCAGTGTTGATCTCGGTTTGATCAAAGTACACTTATAATAGACAAAATACCAGTAAACTATAACTTGTGAAAATCTGATGTACTAATCTAATAGTGGAAATGTTTCAGGGGTTTGTCTTTTATGATATTATTTACTCATTATTTTATTTTGTTGTTTTTAGCTATAATAGCTCCTGTGTTTTCTCTTACCTGTGGCTCCAGTTCTTACGATCCTACGACCCATGTTTGCTGTGGGAGTAACGTGCTTTCTATACAGTATGGCTCCAGTTGCTGTGGTCATGCTAACTACGACCCATTTCACCATGTCTGTTGCCAAGGGAAAATTCTGAACAGTGCAGAAGGCTTTGGTTGCTGTGGAAATAAGAACTATGATCCTTACAGAGCAATTTGTTGCTACAATAAGCTCAACCAAGCCGCCCCACACTACCAGTGCTGTCTTTCAGAAGCTTACGATCCTGAACGTTCAGTATGTTGTTACCATAAGATCCTCTCTATGACACAAGGTACTCACTGCTGTGGTAATCGCAATTACAACCCATCAACTTCACTCTGTTGTGGAAACAAGATACTCAGTCTATCATCAGGAACTGCATGTTGTAGAACTAAAAACTATAATCCAGTAAACTCAGTTTGTTGTGGTGGAAATATTCTGCCAAGATCATCTGGAAATCAATGTTGTGGATCAAAGAACTATAAGAGTTATTTAAAAATATGTTGCCATGGCAAACTTTGGTCAAAATCTAATTCTCGCACGTCATGCTGTTATAGTCAAGCCTACAATGACAAAATCCAAGTGTGCTGTCAAGGTAAACTGTATAGAAAATCAAGTGGTTCATCCTGTTGTCACAGCCGAAATTATCATCCTTCCTTGTCCGTGTGCTGCAGTGGTCGAATACTCAGCAGATGGCGGGGTTCATCTTGTTGTCGATCACGTAACTACAATGCCAAGAGCCATATTTGTTGTAACAGCAGAGTTGTTCGAAAAACTCATGGTTACGGATCATCTTGCTGTTATTCTCGTGCCTACCACCCACGTATTCAACTATGCTGCTCAGGGGGAAGAGTACTTCGAAAAACTAGTGGCAGACACTGCTGTGGCTCTCAGACCTACCACTCAAGCACGCAAGTTTGCTGTTACAATAGAGTACTTTCAAGAAATAGTGGCTCGTCTTGCTGTGGTTCTTTAAACTACAATCCTTCCAGCAAGGTTTGCTGTTACAATAGAGTACTTTCAAGAAATAGTGGCTCGTCTTGCTGTGGTTCTTTAAACTATAATCCTTCCAGTAAGGTTTGCTGTTCAGGTGTTCTCTTACCCAGATCATCTGGCACAGTTTGTTGTGGAACACGGAATTACAAACCTTCAAG
Source organism: Paragorgia papillata (assembly GCA_035771165.1). Lineage (NCBI taxonomy): Eukaryota > Metazoa > Cnidaria > Anthozoa > Scleralcyonacea > Coralliidae > Paragorgia > Paragorgia papillata. The sequence continues at coordinate 2,632,386 of JAWNZC010000141.1, forward strand.
CTCTGTTTGCTGTAATGGAAATGTTCTACCAAGATCTTTAGGCCGAACCTCCTGCTGTGGATCTATTAACTTTAATTCATCACAGTCTACATGTTGTGGAAACCGTGTTCAACCAAAAGAACGCGGTAATAATTATTGCTGCTCAGACTGGGGTCTGTACAGCAGTCCATTTTATCATGGCGTTTCCATGAGCACAAGTGTGTCAGTTTGCTGCCGAGGAAGAGTCCTTTCGAAATCATCAGGTTCCTCCTGCTGTGGCTCCACTAATTACGACAGTAACACCCAACTTTGCTGCAACAGCAACATCTATCCAAAAACCAGTGGAAGTGCTTGCTGTGGATCATTGCCTTATAACACTGCGTCTTACGTCTGTTGCTATAATAACATTCTCAGCAAATCCAATGGAGCCTCTTGTTGCGGATCGCACAACTATCACTCCACTTCAAAAAGGTGTTGTAATGGTAAATTGCTAACACGGTCATCTGGTTACTATTGTTGTGGGTCCTCACAATATCGCTATTCAACTCAAGTTTGTTGTTCATCCAACATTCACTCAAAGAGATACTCGTCTTCCACAAGCTGTTGTGGCTCCGAAATCTACAACAGAAATACTCATGTGTGTTGTAACTACAGCATTCTACCAAAATCCAAAGGTACATCTTGCTGTGCTTCAGTTAACTACAATCCTTCCACCCATGTCTGCTGTGGTTACAACTTAGAGCTGAAATCAAAAGGCTCTTCTTGCTGTGGCTATCACAACTATGACCCAAGCAAAGAAAAATGTTGTTACCGTCCTTTAGATGGTGAATGGCAACGCTACCTCATTGAAAAATCTAAGAGCTGTTGAAACGCATAGCTTATACAAGTAATTGTTGTTTTATTTTACGCTATAGCTTAGACTTTCACTTGATTAATTAATTGATTTGTTGATTGGTTTTATTGGTTATTGCATGATTATTATTTTCTGATTGTTGAAAAGTAATGTACTTTTGATTGTTTTATATTTATGGTAACTTTGATCATTACTTGATTGATTGAATGACTGATTGACTGGGTAATAAATCAATTGATTGCCTATTGATTAATAATCCACTTAATGATATAATAATTACGGTATATGTTACTTGACAGTATTATAGTTATTGTCATTAGTAATCCTTGTGCACATCAACAATCTTAATTAGTATATTTTACTTTTGTAAGGGGTGATATAACCATAATACAGCTTAAATAGTTTGTTGTATTTGATTAAAGATTTCATTTTCATAAATAAATTTTTTAATGTCTTGCAGTAATTCTATTTTATTCTATTTGTTTAGTTAATAGCATGGTTTTGAGTGCAATTTGGTAAAAACACGAGTGAGTTTTTCAAAGACTGTCAAAATGGCAAAAGTCTTTCGGCCCGTTTACTGCTTTGGTTGTTTAAAAACGCTTCGCTTCTTTCGACAATACTTGAAAAAGTTTACTCAAAGCACTAACAATTGAAAGTCTTTATTGAAGTTGTTTCCGCCACTACTTAAAGTGCCTATGTCATCCTCAGGGACTTTACATATTTATACTAATTGGAACATTCTGAGAAGATTTGTAATATATCTTCTCAGGCGAAAATTTCATCTTCATGGATTTTTTTTGCCGTTAAGCCCTAATCAAACGAGAACGCAAGTCATCGCAAGTTGGCAGTCACGTTATCTCAGCCAGCCGCTCTGAATAGTTTCCTGAAAATATCATGTACCGTGACAAAGTTAAAACTTGTTTAAAACACTCATGAAACCTTTATTTTGTTAATTTGGGTGTTCGAACGACCGCCACAGAAATTCTGACTGCCAACTTGCGATGACTTGCGTTCTCGTTTGATTAGGGCTTTACAGTTGACGGAAGTGACGTCGAAAGAGGAATTTGTCTATATGAAAACCACTTTACAGTTCCTCTTTTGACGTCACTTCCGTCAACTTTAACGGCAACAAAATCCATGAAGATGAAATTTTAGGAAAAGAAGATATATTACAAATCTTCTCAGAAGGTTCCAAATATCCTAAATATGTAAAATCCCCAACCATGATATAGGCACTTTAATACAATGTTTGTCTTAATTCTAAAAAGAAGAATTAAAAGAAGGCAGTGGCGAGGAAGCCTAAAAAGAAACCATAAGGCTTATATAGGTTAGGCTCCCCCTTTAACAGAGCTTATATGACATAATTTAACATATAACTATTACAGACATAAAGAACAAGTGTGATAGCATTAAACATAAATAACTTAATTATTCATAAAGAGAAACAACTTTATTTTCCTTTTAAAAGTAGAAGTCGAGACAGAATTAGTAAGTTCCAAAGGAAGTGAATTAACGAATTTTGGACCCTGGAATTGAACTGAGAATTTTCGGATGTTTGTTCTACACAATGGAAGATGAAAAAATTCTGTTGATCTAGTATTATGCAAATGAATTTGGTTATTTGTAATAAACATATTATTGCATGTTTTAGGTAGTAATGTACTTTTATAAGAGAACATAAACATACCTAATTGCAACAGATAAATCTGTTGAAATTTTAGTATCTTTAGTTCTTTAAATATGGGATCCGAAAAATCTTCTAGTCTTGTTGTGAAAAACTTACTTAGTAATATTAGAGAATAACTAGCTTCAAATTTTAACAAACTCTGCTCCACCGACTTCAAACTTGGCCGCCATGTTTGTCTATTTTGTGCAGAAAGAGCCTATACGTACGAGGTTGGAAAATACCAGTTGAGCGTGATTGGCTCTTTTCAGTTTTTATTGTTTTTGATTGGCTCATTGGCTCTAAGAAATTTACACTGTATACATGTCAGTAAGAGCTGCTAGTGATATAAACGGGCCCTAAAGCCGTAATCAAACGAGAACGCAAGTCATCGCAAGTTGGCAGTCAGAATTTCTGTGGCGGTCGTTCGAACACCCAAATTAACAAAATAAAGGTTTCATGAGTGTTTTAAACAAGTTTTAACTTTGTCACGGTACATGATATTTTCGGGAAACTATTCAGAGCGGCTGGCTGAGATAGCGTGACTGCCAACTTGCGATGACTTGCGTTCTCGTTTGATTACGGCTTTAAAGCCTAGTTTCTATTTAGTAGGCACTAAATATGGAGGCGAGTTACTCTGCACCTGGCGAGTTCCCGGTGGGTAGAACAAACACTGCTTTTCCCACCGCAGGGGCGGATCCAGGATTTTTTTAAAGAAGGGGATGACACCTCTAGGGGGGTCCAGGGGTATGCTCCCCCGGAATTTTTTTGATTTCTGATACCCTGAAATGCTATTTCCTGCATTTTGGGGACAATATTAGGATCAGAAATAGTGATTTTTATACGCTATATTATACACTAAACACAATTTAGGTTCCAAATATCCTAAATATGTAAAATCCCCAACCATGATATAGGCACTTTAACGGTAACGGAAGCAAAGCGCTGCAACGTATTTCTTTTGTTATAACAAAAGAAACATATCGCTACGCTCCGATTCCGCAACGTTAACCGTTAAGACACGGACGCAACAAAATTGAAACCGTGCTTAACTGTAGCAGTGAAATTTCGAGTCCACATAATTATATAGTGAAATAAAAGTAGCGTGCTGCGTGGGCAGTGTAGAAACAACAATCGAAATATAGTAACTTAGGTTAGATATACTGCCGAAACAGAGAACGTAGGAATCTAACGTTTCGAGCGAAGGCCCTTCCCTGTGTTTATATCGTCTATCAGAAACACTGACAGAGTTGGAAGATTTCGTAAGTCTATGTGAACCGAGTTCATGTGAACCTGAGTGTAAAATAACACTAAGGGATATGCTGTAACGTCACAACCATGTTTACATAGCCTGATATAAACATGTTAAGGCATTAACTCTTTCCTGTCCGAATCTGTCTTTGCTATTTTATTCTGGCCAGACGATTTTATTCACCTCTGCCTCTGGGGAAGACCTCGGACAGAAATGAGTCACATGCCAGGTATGGGGCCGGAATGATTAATAATGGCGGAAGATATTTTCCATCACAATTTTCTTTTTGATGACCCCTTAATGTCTTTTACAAAACATTTTATGCCCCCTCTCCCACTATGCAAGACATTTAATATGTTTAACACATCTCTGAGTCAGACATTGAAATACAACGAGAAAATCACAGAACTGAAGAGTATTATATGCCATATTAAAATCCGAATTATTATAGATTTTTGGTGTTCAAATGACCAACACTGACTGTACCGAATCCAATAATATAAGTAATGGTTAAACTAATTCCTCCGCACTAACACAATGGGTATACATGTATATACGTACAACTTATCATATCACTTTAACTACATCTCATAATGATATGCAAACGCTACCACTTAGGAACACACATATTACTACCAATTTGCAACCTTAGCTCTGCACCTGAGCCTCAGTGGCTCAATAGTTAGAGCGTCTAACCGGTCATTTAAAAGGTTGTATACAGATTGGAATTGGTTCGAACCCTGCATGCATGTCTGGGGCTCAGAAATCTTTTCTGAGTAATTGTTCTTGACGAATGTCCAACAAACGTCTGTATTACACCAAGCTCGCAAACGTACCTCATGCATGCATGCAATACATGTATACGTACAACTTATCATATCACAATGGGTCAATACTAAATTTTCCTGACAAGTTTTTTTGTTAGCAAGTTTTATTTGATTAATTCTTTGAATGTTTGCATGGTGACAAATTCTAACAGAAACGAGATTCTGTGGAAACACCACTTTATTATTTATTGCTGAGTTTTCCACCCGTTGACTCAGGCCTTATTTATTTTATTTAAAATATTTAGTATAAATGAATACACTAGGTATACAAACAATAGGCCACGAGGTCCCCTACAAGGTTTGACACCTATAACCTATAATAAATTTAAACCCTACCCCAACATGCCCATATGAATAACAGAATAAGTACTATCATGAAAAAAACACGGTATTAACACGAGCACAAAGTAAAAGTGTTAGGATGACGACATTTAGGACAAATCAGTAGCTTACTTATAACTTCTGATGTTGTCCTGGTTAAATAAATCTCGAAGTCTATTAAAAAAAAGTTCTTTAGTGTACATTTAAAAACAGACAGAGAAGGTGAGGACTTGATGTCATCAGGTAAAGCGTTCCAGATTTGAACAATTCGAGGAAAGTAAGAGTCATATAATACAGAGCAAATACTTTATGACAATTTTGCTCTGATGAATTTTGAATCTTAATTTTTTTCAAATCAGTTTTGCTATGATGAAAGTCTGAGTCAAATAATTTTGTTCATTAGTCAGAGTTGAAGCTATTATAATGGTTCTTATATATATTAGGACAGATACAACTGCATGTTGTTTGTTCAACTGCTACCAAGGAACTTGTCGTGGAAAACGTATTAGCTTGGTCGTTAAGTTATTTGGTTGGTAACGGATGTAAATATTACTGAACAAGTCAACCTGTATAAATATGAATATATTATATTATTTGTTTAGGCTTAATTTCATATGCAGTTTCAGCTGTACAAGTGAAAACCAAACAAATTATTTCTCTTGTTTCCCCCCCCTTTTTACAACCAATAACACAGCGCTGCATGTGTCTCAAATTTTCTATCTTCGTATTGATCTATATACTTATACACAATTGCCTGCGGATTGGCGCCGTTAATATAGCAAGAGATCGAATCAGTCGACATTACGCGAGTTTCATTTTCTCACGTTGGTGAACAATAGGTTACTCGATAGCCATGCAGTCTTCTTTTAGATACCACTAGTGGTTTAGATACATCAGTGATCTGTGTGATATAATCAACAAACCGAAATTTACTAAACTGAATTCCCTGTATAAAAAAAACGACAATTTATAGAAGCAAACTGATGTTCTTGCGTTTTAGGACAAGCTTAAAGAATGTTTTTTGCATGCATATACAGTAGTTCTGTTGTATGTCAATAACTTATATCAACATATTTTAGCTGACTTTATAGGACCTTGAAGTTTACACACATACATCTTGTGCCTTGTCATTTTAAGGACTCAAAATGTTGACTTCCTCTTCCAGCAAAGAATTTAAATTTGTGCTTATATACGTATACTTCAGTCAGTCAGTCAGTCAGTCAGTCAGACTGACAGACAATATACGTTTCAGCTTTTCAAGTAGCGATTTTATAAGTTGGGTAAAGAAATTGTTCAACAGGTTACCAAGGAACTTGTCGTGGAAAATTCGGTCGTGTTTGAAAAGCTTAAGTTATTTGTTTAGGCTTAATTTCATATGCAGTTTCAGCTCTACAAGTGGACACCAAACAAGTTATTTTTCTCAGGTTTTTTTTCTCGCTTTTTACAGCCAATAACCCAGCAGTGTTGTGCCCAAATTTTCCATCTTCGTATTGATCTACTTATACACAATCTTATCTGATACCTGATTGGGGCCATTACTGGACTAAATCGACATTTCGCATGCTTCATTTTCTGATCCTAGCGCCGAACCGATAAGTTACTCGACCAGTCTTCTTTTAAAGATCAGTGGATATGTGCATGTGATAAAATAACAAACCGAAATTTACTAAACTGAATTCCCTGTATAAAAACCCCGACAATTTAAGAAGCAAAATGTTCTTGCGTTTTATAGGACAAGCTTAAAGAATTTTTTTTTTCCATGCATATACATGCAGTAGTTCTGCATGTTGTATGTCAATAACTTATATCAACATATTAGCTGACTTTATAGGACCTTGAAGTTTACACATAAACATCTGGTGCCTTGTCATTTTAAGGACTCAAAATGTTGACTTCCTCTTCCAGCACGCAAAGAATTTAAATTTGTGCTTATACGTATACTTCAGTCGTGCAGACCTAGACAGACAATACGTTTCAGCTTTTCAAGTAGCGATTTTATAATTTAGGTAAAGAAATTGTTGAACAGGTTACCAAGGAACTTGTCGTGGAAAATTCGGTCGTGTTTGAAAAGCTTAAGTTATTTGTTTAGGCTTAATTTCATATGTAGTTTCAGCTCTACAAGTGGAAACCAAACAAGTTATTTTTCTCAGGGGTTTTTTCTCGCTTTTTACAGCCAATAAGCCAGCAGCATTGTGTCCCGAATTTTTCATCTTCGTATTGATCTACTTACACAATCTTATCATATATGATTGGGGCCTTTACTGGACTAAATCGACATTTCGCATGCTTCATTTTCTGATCCTAGCGCCGAACCGATAAGTTACTCGATCCAGTTTTCTTTTAAAGATCAGTGCATGTGATATAATAACAAACCGAAATTTACTAAACTGAATTCCCTGTATACAAAAACGACAATATAGAAGCAAAATGTTCTTGCCTTTTACTGGACAAGCTCAACAAAATTTTTTTCTGCATGCATATACAGTAGTTCTGTTGTATGTCAATCAACTATATAGACATATAATATTTAAATTCGCTGACTTTTAGGACTTGAAATATACAGAAAAGCTGTCACTTCGTAAACCGCAAAACAGTAAGATATTTTATATGATAGATAATAGATGCATTATAAGATGTATATAGATCGTAAAACAAATCTAGCTACGTTTATTTCATGCATATTCTACTTATATATACGACAATTTTCTACATATAAACATACAAAAAGAAGCCTGGCAATTATTAAACCGTTTGTGCCATGTCATTTTGAATTTAAATTCGTGCTTATACGTATATACTTGTGACAGACAGACAATCACGTTTCAGCTTCTCAAGTAGCGATTTAATTATAGGTTAGGTAAAGAAATTGTTTAACTCTGTCTTATATGAATGCCTTATGATTAAAATAACAATAAACTTATAAAACATCACTTCATCATTTTTCTGTCATTTTGTTTTCTTCCTGCATGTAAGCTGCTAGCCTGGTACCCTGGCCCAATTTCAAAAGAAATATGGGCCAGGTAACCACTAATCTCATTCTCGCGTCATCAGGGCTAAATCCACTTATGACGATTGCAGTTTTACTCATAGCCACTAAAAACGCGCGAAATTTCAACCAATAGGAAAGCAGAAGTCTTTAGTGGTTACCTGGCCCATATTCTTTGATTGGGCCAGGGTACCAGGCTAGTAAGCTGCAAGCTGAAACAAGACTATTTAGGAGAGCACATTTGTGTGTGTTCCCCAAAACAGCTCAGTCGTTGGCGAGAAATCTCATTTTCAGATTTTAAGTCAATCTTTCAAGATGTTTAAACTGCTTCTTTTGCTGACCGTGCTGGCAGGTGAGAAAAACTAGTCTTATTTTAATCTTTTTACAACTAAATACCAAGATATTATTATCTGGTCTTAACCCTTTGACTCCCAAGCCAGCCAAATTGTAAACGATTTTCAGTTTTTGTCGACACGACTCAACGAAGTATAGCAGCGTTGTATAATCTTTTTTAACAAGTTTTCTGTGGTTATATATATGGGCTAACTATCGGTCGTATAATCATAGTTGATTGGTTAGGTTTAACTACATGCTGTAGAAATATTTGGAAGTAGGCTTTGCATAGCAGGCATGCATGTACATAGCCGAACTGAATTTTCGGTCATCGAGTTCTGCTGACCGAAGGCCGAGTGGTTTTATTGTTTTCGAGTGTTGACTATTAACTCGTAGACAACTTGGGCTCGTTGCATGTCTAATTGTTAAGTTATACTAAAGCGGTAGATTTATATTTTAGTATGATACTAAAATAAACTAATTTTTCCAGCTATCGTGCAGCCAACAGTGTCAGCTCTGACTTGTGGCTCTCGTTCCTACAATTCTAAAACGCATGTTTGCTGTGCACGAAATCTGCATTCTGTAACGCACGGTTCCAGTTGCTGTGGTCATCAGAATTACAACCCATCTCAACGTGTCTGTTGTCGTGGAAACATCTTAGACAGCGCAAAAGGCTTTGGTTGCTGCGGAACTGCCAACTACGATCCTTACAAAGCGGTTTGCTGCTACGGAAAACTCCACCAAGTCGCTCCATACTATCAATGTTGTTTATCCAAGGCTTACGACCCTCGATATGGCGTATGCTGCAACAACCGGGTTCTATCAGGTGGGCATACACTCTGCTGCGGTCAAAGTAATTACAATCCATACAGTCAAGTTTGCTGTCAAAACAAGATTCTCACTAAATCGTCAGGAACTGCATGTTGTGGGACTCTGAACTATAATCCAATAACCTCAGTTTGTTGTAGTGGCAACGTATTGCCAAGATCATCTGGAGACCAATGTTGTGGAACAAAGAACTATAAGAGTAAATACCAGTTATGTTGCGGTGGGAAAATTTCGTCAGTCTCTTATGATACCTTGTGCTGTGGTACGCAAACATACCGCCAGAGTAGCCAAGTCTGCTGTTCAGGAAAACTGCACCCTAGAACAAAAGGATCGTCCTGTTGTAACAGCGAAAGTTATAACCCTTCTTTGTCCGTGTGCTGTCGTGGTCGAGTCCTCTATAAATGGCGTGGTTCGCGATGTTGTCGGTCGCATAACTACAACGACAAAAGCCATCTTTGTTGCAGCGGTCGAGTCGTTTCGAAGAGCCGTGGATCATCCTGCTGTTATACCCAAGCTTATCACTCGAGTATTCAGATCTGTTGCAACAATAAAATACTTTCTCGAAGCACTGGAACATCTTGCTGTGGCTCTCAAGCCTATCATTCAAGAACTCATGTTTGCTGTTACAATAGAGTACTTTCAAAAAAGACCGGCTCGTCTTGCTGTGGTTCTTTAAACTACAATCCTTCCAGTAAAGTCTGCTGTGGCAACGTCCTTTTACCGAGATCTGCTGGCACCAGCTGTTGTTCTTCACAGAATTACAACCCTTCAAGGTACATCTGCTGTGGTGGGAACGTCTTACCCAAATCATCAGGTACATACTGCTGTGGTTCTGTCAATTTCAATCCATCATATTCTTCATGCTGTGAAAACCATCTTCAACCAAAGTCATTAGGTTCTCACTGCTGCACTTATTGGGGTGGTGTATACAGTAGTCCGTTTTCCTACGGTCTTCCCATCAACCCAAGTGTATCAGTATGCTGTCAAGGACAAATGCATTCCAAATCATCAGGTACCAACTGCTGTGGATCCAAAAATTACAACTCCAACACCCACCTGTGCTGTGGCAACAGCATCTATCCAAAATCCAGTAGAAATGGTTGTTGTGGATCACTGCCTTACAATTCCAACTACTACGTCTGTTGCAATGGTAACATTCTCAGCAAGTCCAGTGGACGCTATTGTTGTGGATCTCAAAATTACCATTCCAACAAAAAATTGTGCTGCAATGGTAAGTTACAAACTCGGTCATCTGGTTATTATTGCTGTGGTTCTTCTCGGTATTACTCTTCCAGCCAAATCTGTTGCTCGGGCAACGTTCTCTCAAAATCCTACGGGTCTTACACCGCCTGTTGTGGTACTTCTGGTATCTACCACACAAAGTACCACGTGTGCTGTTACGGCAACCTTTATTCAAAGTCCTCAGGTGCAAGTTGTTGTGGTTCGGTGAACTACAATCCTTCTAGCTTTGTTTGCTGTAGTTACAACTTGCTGCCAAAGTCAAAAGGTTCCAACTGCTGTGGCTATCACAACTACAACTCGAGCAAGGAAAAGTGTTGTCACCGTTATTCGTTGGGTGGATACTACGTTATTCAAAAGTCGAAGAACTGTTACTAGAAACATTAGGCTTACAAGTAAAAAACTAGAATGCTGTGTAACTAGTAGTGTTTAGGATAGAGCGAAGTGAAAATGTGGTAAGCTATACCAAGATCAGTTTTGATAACGAAATACTGACGTTTTGAGCAGAGTCCTTTACATTTATTACTGATGAAGAGTTCTACTTGACACGTCAGTATTTTGGCATCAAAACTAATCTCGGCAGTTTACCATCTTTTTCTTTGATCTTTTTCTTTTGATCTTTTTCCATCTTTTTCTTTTTCTTTTTTTTTTTGGCTCACAAGTAGTTTAATTTGTTGTTTTATTAGCTATAGTAGGTTGTTGCTTGACTGATTAATTAATTGATTGCTTGATTAACTGGTTGATTTTATTGATTATTGATTATTTCTTGTTGATTGTTAATTATACTATGTATTATTATTCGATTTATTTTTATCTTCCTTTTAATTGGTTGAGGGACCACTACGTCACCTGCAAATCACTGCCTACAAATAACAGTCTGCTCATGCGCATTAGCCGGAGATGTTGTTTTCCAGCAAATAATATTTTGCTCATGCGCGTTACACTCAATTTCGGCAAACGTAAATCGCTCGTTCAGCCAAGCTGGAAAGAAATGAATGGACATAATTACAGGTAAACAATGTCAAATAAAAAATAAATCGAATAATAAAACAATTATTGAACTCGGTTTTCACAAAATATCGTGATTTGTCAGTATCTCGCAGTTCAGTTATTTGCCTCTGCCTTCGGCATCGGCAAATAATTGATCTGCTCGCCACTGACAAATCACGATATTTTGCTCAACCTCGTCCAATAATTGTTAATTATTCACGATATATGGTGTTAAATCAGAAGTATATAGTACCTTTAAGGACATTAATTACTCTACACACACAGCTTGTAGCAGTTAATTTTTCATTAAAGATTGGCATTTCAGAAGTCGCTTTGAATCCATTTTATTCAATGTTTTTTTATTCAAATTTTATCTCATTTTTAGGACTGACTATAAATTTCTATAAAGGCTATATAGCTAAATCTCACTGAAATGCTCACGCAAGCTAAAAAGCGCGCGAATGTTTTAGCCAATAGGAAAGCAGATGTCTTTTGTGGCCAAATTTCGTACCCAGGCCTTATCTTCGCGATTATATAGTCAATGACCAATGTAGCTTACACGAAGTATTGTAACGTATGTGTAACAATTCAATATGGCGGACTCTCAGGTGGAAGAGCCAGAACCTAAAATGTCTTTTTCAACAACAGCTGATGGAGAGTAAGTACTGAAATCTTGTTTTTTTGAGTAGGTATTTAATTGTAGTAATAACATTTGATGGAATAAAGAAATAATTTAGCATGATTGTACATGTACTTTCGCTGCAGTGGCGAAGGGGTTTTTGGCCAACTGAGGCAGGAGTGTGAAGAGAAGGATGATATCCGGCGTGAATCGCCAATGAAATCATGTAAGTAAAACAACTATGCTTATTTAAACGATTAATAAAATAACTTAGTATGCTATATTTAGACGATTGTTTAAATCATTGTATTTGTTTACAAACTTTATCTAATAAAATGAATAAATTAATGTTGATTGTTGTCAGTATCAGTGCTGAATAAAATCGTCTGGCGTTTAATAGCCAGAATAAAATACTAAAGGCTCGTCTTCAGGCTTCAAAGTGTTAATGTTATGCAATCACTCCCAAGAATTCTCTGGGCTGGGCTGGGTGAATATGAATACATGTGTGTACCTTGCCTAGAGAATCTTCAGAAGCGATTATAGAATTACAGCCTAACTTAAATACAGTACTAAAATGAGTAAAATCCAAACCACTAGCGTTTTCGACTCGAAGCAGGATTTCCGGTACAATTACCTGTCTACTTCTATAGATGAATCCACAATAATGGTTAGGACCAGGTTCAGATTGGGGAAAATTTATTATATACAATTTCCTTTTTTTTTTAAATTACCTATACAAATATACATAAATATACATGTAAACTTCATTACAAACAACAAGCACATAATGGGGTCTAGAAACGGGGGGGCAGGCAGAGATATTTTTTTTGGAAAAAACATGTTTCAAGTTTCCTTTTGAAGCTCTTCCCAACCCTTTCTGAACAAAGTGCTCTTTTGAAGCTGCGTCCTTCCAACATCAACTTGAGCAAACCACACTGAACTACAGTACCACTGAGTATGTACAATTTAAACCTTTGGCTTTGTACTTGTGTCTTTAAAGACACATTCAAAAGTGGTGGGATACAGTACGTATTCTATAATTTCTCTATACCTTGATACATGTCTAGTAGATTTACTACCTTTGAAGTGTGGCAAGGGTATGCTTTAGTCTAGCCCAGCAAAAGTTTTATTTATGTTGACTTGATTGTCAGGTTTCCTTTAACTTTTTGGACAGACTGCAGTTTAACAGACACCCTGCCCCCGTTGACTGCATGAGAAAAGAAAATGTCTAGGGTTAAAATTTATATTATAATGGGGTTAATTAAGGTTACTGTTGACAGAGGTGATTTTGCTATGTGCTTAACACTGGTATCTGCTAAACTGCAGTCTATATACAGTAATTATATACTCTACATGTATACCAACCTGATCGATGTGTTTTAGTATCCTCTCGAGTACACTACAACTGGGTTGACATAACAGAGAAATTCAAAGAAGCTGCAAGTGGTATGTTAGAACTAAAAAACGTAAATTATAATATCCTTAATACTATTGTATATGACAATGACATGTGTAAAGTACATCACCGTACAAATATTTATTTGTATGAAGAATTTTACTTTTTACTTTTTGTAGGGTTAGACCTTGGGGAGCTGGTACATGATTCCACGTAAGTTGTTTGAAGACTGAATTAAGTATGTTCTTGAAAAAATAGCTGAAATTTTATTGTGGACAGAGTCTGATATCTGGCCCTAAAGCATTATAGAGGGCCCTTCTCAAGTTGGGGGCTTGAGCAAGTTGCCTCTACCCTACTCCCTCCCCTGCGATCAATATTTTGTTTCAAGAAATTTTTGGGATACAAGAATTTGGAATAATTTAGTTAATTTGGTTTGAGACTTACTGTAAGAGAATAAATTTGTCTTTTTAAAGTATGTACAGTAGTTAATGCTAAAAAAATAGGAATATTTCTTTAAAAAAATAGGTTTGGATTATTCGAAGCAATGTCTGCCATTGAAATGATGGATCCCAAAATGGATGCTGGCATGATATGCAACAAAGGAAATAAACTCTTGTCATTCAAGGAAGGTGTAAAGGTTATATTTGAATTATATATATTTTATACTAAATAAATTAAGTACAGTATGATACTGTATATATTGAATTCTGGTTAACATGCAGCATATCTATAATCATGTAAAAAAATACCATAAATGTGAAAATATTATCTAAGTTGGTGTACTTGCATGTCTGTCTACTCTAGATTATTCAGCAGATTTGAGTAAGTATATAATATACAGATGTTACAGAACTCTGAAGGTTCTCTCGTTGATGAGTAAAATCATCTGGCATTAGACAGAGTAAGATGATAAAATATTCATTTTTTTGACACCTCAGGTAAGGAATGGGTTATTTATTTAACACCATGTTAACTCATTGCTGCCTAGACACCGGTGGGTTGGGGCAGTGCCGGAAAATGTCTGGCAGTGCCGGCAGCACTGCTGCCAGGAAATGTTTTGTAAAAGTTGTTCGCAGGAAATTTTTTGTATCTTGCAGGAAATATTTGTCAGTTTTTTTAATCCAAGTCAAAGTTTAAAGATAAATTTCCTATTCTTCAAAAAATCAAAAAGCGTCAAGGTCACACTGTATTCGATGACTCATCTTTCTATATTCTTGCCAAATCCAGTGGTGATTTGTAAACAATTCGAAAGTGTTTTGAAGGTTTATTACATGACCTTAACCCGTCTAAGTTTCATATATCCTTGCGCAAATGATGTAATGATTTGTTCTAGAAAACAATGAAATATTTATCATTTCAATATAGTGTTGCTGTTGCAGGCTGCAGCTGTCATTGTGCATTTGCAAGAATGCAAGCTGCTTTTATCTTATTCAACTGTTTCAATCAGCACTTCGATTTTTGACGCTAGTACTTGTATTACGTGGTATTCAATTGAAAAAGTTCGCTATTTCAAAGTATGTATAGATACCACATTCAGATAAATTATGGTTTTGAGATACAAACTTGCAAGTCTGGTGGTATCACAACTTATAAAATTGAAAAATTCTATCTGGCTGGAAATTGTTAATTTAGTTTAGCAGGAAATATTTATTTTTGGATTTTGCTGCCAGGAAGAAAAATGCTTTATCTAGGACTGGGTTGGGGGCTCTCCAGTGTGCTTGATCACTCATTGTTCAATGAATTGCATGTTTTTGCACGTTATCTTCTGTTTCAGTAAATGAACTGAAAACTGTAATTCACTCTTTTGCTTCAGAGTGGAGAAGTAAAAATCAAGGATTTCACTGTGGAAGAAATGGTTGGAATTATGGATGAAATGACCTCTTGCTTGGTGTGTAACGTGTACATGTACCTTCTTGTGGGGGGAGGGGTGGGGTGGGTGAACGTCTATGTTTAGGATAAATCCTGGATCATAGATATATTATAATTAATTATAAGCAATTTAACCTCACTGATATTTTGTTACCTAGGTAACTTGGTTGGATGGTCATTCCTTAATTCAAAGTGTGTTTATCTGTCTCTATGCACATGACCCATATATCATTGAAGACCCTTGCATCAAGGTACTGTCATGTAATAAAATAAGAATTTTCATTCGTAAAGGCGAGGTAATACGGGCAACATTTTTCCTCAACTTGCAATGCAACAAATGCAACCAACGCAACTTTGTTGCATTGCAAGTTGGAAAGTGTTTTACCACATATTACCACCCACCTTACTAAAACATTGTCACGCAACAATGATTTTGTTGCAACATGCTGATTCAACTTGCAATAAAATCATTGTTGAAATTTGGACCTCTGAAATGGCATTTCCTGCATTCTGACGGTACTTTGAAGAAAGATTTAAAAGTTTTAAATCGTGTTTTCAATAGCGCATTTTATCAAACCTGGAAGGTGTCAAATAAATTTAGGGATAAAGTGGACGTTTTATTATGGATTTTATTAGGGATATCACAAGGAAGCTAGACATTAGAAATGTGATTGACATTTTCAATGAAATCCACGTCGCATCCCACTGCAGCAAGGCACTAATTGAGTAATTGGCACCCCCGCTGCACTCCCTTGGCCAAGGGCCAGGGGGGTGCGCACCCCCCTGTAAATCCATCACTGGTGTAAAGTGGGTGGTAATACGTACAACAACGCTATTCAACTTGCAAGGCAACAATGTTGCAGCAATTTGTTGCTCGTATTACTTCACCTTAAGTGATTTGGGTTTTTCTTTTTTCACATTTCCACATTTATTATTACTTTGTTATGTATTGTACTTAATGCTGTTATATACTTAATCTTGTATAAATATCTTCTTCTTTCATCAGCTCTTTGTATAAAAATCGAAAACCAAGATGCATGCATTGCGTAATTTTAATAATTCAGAGGAAATCACTACCAGTCATTTAATTTAAAAAATATACGGAAACATGCAACATTGTTTTGCCGGGTTTCTCTGTCATTAAAGATCATATTTTTTGTCCTTGTTGTTGATGATGTGAAATAGCGTCTAAACCGCAGTTTAAGCGCGGTTAGGATGCGCTTTGGGCGCGTTTTAGCCGCGACTAAACCGCGTCAATTTAGACGCGATTGTATGTCTTTAGGCGTGGTCGGGACGCAATTGCAGCACGATAAAACCGTGCTCAAACCTCGTCGTTCAAGATAACACTAAATATTACGAACAGTTGCTTGTTGTTACTGAAGCCTGTTAAAAGTATTCTGTATTGTACAAGCAGCTAACTATTTAGGTTTTTCTGGTTTTCTTTAGGCATTTTGTGTAGTTATTTTGCGCATATGTGAGATTATAAGGACCATTATTAACAAAGCTTCTGTCTACGAAGAGGTTAGTGTTGTCAGATGTTCGGGTCGTTTATACGAGAGCCGATAAAGCGCGGCTTACACAAGAAGAGACCTGAGCCCTTTTTACGTCGTTTTTTGAACGAGCTGCGGCTTGTGTGACGCGAAGTAATTGTGTTGCATAGACAGCAATGAAAATGAAACGTATACAAATCCAAACATAGCAAGGCCAATATGAGATTCCTTTCATTGGTATCACATCAACCAAAGTCAATCGAGATATGGTCTGGAAACTCGGCAAACTTCAAAGCGCCTATAATGAGCTGTGATTTTATGTTGAACCGTACCTTACACCGTGCACATCCTTTGTTTTAGGTTTATTAATATTTAAATAGCACGGTTGAGTAATTGCACTGAAACGTTGCTATTGGATAATTCGTTCATTATACTAAAATACAATGGGTTCAGTGACCGTACACCGTGCACAAAAATGCATAAAGGCGAACAAAGAGATAGAACAAAGACTTCAGCTGAGTTTCTAGACCATATTTTGAATGACTATGCATCAACTCACCCATTATATATACTTTTATATACGAATGTTTTGCGTCTTGTGCAAGTCGCGTCCTGTGTAAACCGCGTCTTGTCAGCAATCGTACAAACGGACAGACAACAAAAAGTCGAATCTAGATTTGTTTTATACCATTAAAATTTACCGTCTAACTTATACGCTAATCTGACCCACTAACATGTTTACCACTGCCCAACTTATACGCTAATCTGACCCACTAACGTGTTCACTACCTAACTTATACGCTAATCTGACCCACGAGCGAGTTTACTCATATAATAACAAAATCTAAAAATAAGTATAGTCTCCGTAATGCACATAAAGTAAATGTTCCGCGCTTCAATACATATTATATGAAGAACTCAATCACCTATAGGGGTTCTGTTATATGGAATGCGATCTCTGCAGACCTTGATGATTCTGTAACAAATGTTACCACCCTTGGTAAGAGGATAAAGAGAGCAGGCATCCTAAGGCTTATAAATTTTGAGGCGGAATCTGTGCAAACTGCACCTAGGCATGAAGATTGTTTTAAATTTTATTGATATGTACAGTATTTTCTTTCTTTTTTCCTTTTTTCCTTGTAATATGATTATTTAGTTTTAAATTTTATTGATATGTACAGTATTTTCTTTCTTTTTTCCTTGTAATATAGACTTAAATACACGACCCCACAAGCTGTATGCTTTAATTCCAATCGTGTTTAAATAAAATTTATTGTATTGTATTGTATTGTACTGCCTAACTTATACGCTAATCTGACCCATGAGCGAGTTTACTGCCTAACTTATACGCTAATCTGACCCACGAGCGAGTTTACTGCCTAACTTATACGCTAATCTGACCCACGAGCGAGTTTACTGCCTAACTTATACGCTAATCTGACCCACGAGCGAGTTTACTGCCTAACTTATACGCTAAGCTGACCCACGAGCGAGTTTACTGCCTAACTTATACGCTAATCTGACCCATGCACGCCAAAAACTGACGCGACACGAGCACGGTAAAGTCAAGACTGTTTTCATAAAGTAGCACACAGATATGTTTTTGTTTAGGAGGACTTTCAACCAATGACGTATGGTTTCAAACTTACAGCACAGGTTGGGGATTTGAGAATATCAGGTAGTGCGTACATGACAAACAACACGGCACCCCTCAATCTCGTTCCCAGAGCCCACGTTCCCCACCCGGGAAACGAGAGACTCTGGGATAATCCGTTTCCAATCGTTACGTTATTGGTTGAATAGTGAGCATGAGTTGGTCTGAAGTAACCGGAAGTAGAATTAATAACCAAAATAACAAAGATGTCGGACGACAAGACTCCAGTGAAGACGTTGCCGCGATCGATATCTTCGCCGTATGTGTGTAGATGCTGTAATTCGAGCTTCGCCAGCAACCCCATTAACTTGTTTGGGGAAAAGTCAAACAAGGAGAACATACTATCCAGAATCCGCTCGGATATTTACGCATGCGTACCTCAACCGGAATAACAAGAATCCTGTGATTTGAAACGGATTATCCCAGAGTCACTCGTTTCCCGGGTGGGGAACGTGGGCTCTGGGAACGAGATTTGGCACCCCTTAGATTAGCAGGGCTTTCCCTATTGGCGAGTAGAATCGTCTGGTGAGTAAAATACTAAAGTAGATTTTGGTACTGGAATATTTTAAAACTGAAGATGCTGTTACACGATGCGATTTTTCTTGCAACTTACAACAAATTTACTCGTGAAAAAAAAATCGCAAGTTGCAGGATGGGTGTTACACGTTCAGCAACTTGCGATTTTTGTTGCAAGTTGCAGCAAAAAGTAGAACCCATCCAACTTTTCTTGCAACTTGCAACACGGCAAAAATAACAAAAAGGCCTTAAAGGTGCTGTTACACGATGCGATTTTTCTTGCAACTTGCAATAAATCACTGAATGTTGCTACCGTGTAACACCTCGTAGCAACTTTCGATTTTGTTATTTTTGCCGTGTTGCAAGTTGCAAGAAAAGTTGGATGGGTTCACCGGTCCAAAAGCGCGGGGATTTAAGAAAATGGAGGGAAAAAGCCAGAACTTAAACTAATTCTACTATTTTCAAAGTTATTTCAGTTTCATTCAGTGTTTCTAGACCTAACCGTTTGGACGAAATTTTGACCGTAATATTCAAAGCTACAAGCATTGCCGTTTCATGAACTTCTTTCCGGTCTACAGAGATACTGCGGTTTATATGCAGGCCCTAATTAATATTTATGTTCCCTTGTCTTATACATGTATATGTAACTTTAACGTAATTAATTGTGTATTGTACCATATTTTGATTTAGGGATGTTGAAAGAGGCTGAAGATGAAATCAATCGTAAACTAAAGGTGTCTATTTGATTGCATAAAATTACGTTTAAGAAATAATAAACCTGGTCCATATTTCTTTTGAAATTGGGCCAGGGTAGCAGTATTTTTCTCTCTTTTTTCTATATTTTAACGTTGTTGCGTTATTACAGGCCGTTAAAAGTCAAAGAGTATGTGACGGCTCACCTTCACTTTCAACCGAGGTAACGACCTTTCAACGTGGTTTATAATTTTAGCTCGGGTTACCTATCTATATGGTGAGCCTTTGGAAGTTTTTTAATTCACGATTTGTCGGTGAAGACCTATACCTAACATTGAGAAGTTTTCTGATTGGCTAAATGTAACCAATCACATTGTCAATTATCAATTCGTCCCAATGCTCCTTACTGGCGACCCCGGCCGTTTTGGCCATTCTTATTGCGCAAGCTATGACGTCAGCAGCATGCGTGTGCTTTACTAACCGACCAGTGACTGATAAGACCACCTACAGTACACCTGTTACACGTTGTTGCTTGTCTTGTTAAGAACGGGAAAATGGGTTTGGCACATGAAACGTACACTTTCAAGAATAATCACAAGGGCTGCGTCTCTCGGTCCATTGCGCGCCTTTTTCTTGCGTTAATAAAACGTTTAACCCTTTGAGGCGGGACCATTGAACTATAAGAAGACTGGAACGATAACTCAGGGGGGGGATTTTGAAGCCAGTGCCAGTCCCTTTGCAGGTAGCTCCCGTGCTTCAAGTTACTTAATTTTCATCCTGCCATATATTTTGTTTGGGACGATAACAAATTACTCCAAAACAACGGATTGAAATACATTGTTTTATACGTATGTTTTTAGAAATAGCATTGGCTTCAATTTGATGTATAGTATAAGTTTCCTCGTTATTTTAAACTTTTAAAAATGTAGTAAATGTTCGATCATATTTCGCTGGGAAATAACACTAAGAAACTTGTTGTAGTTTTTCTGAGTTTTGAGCTGAAATACTTAACGCTGAACGTTGGGCTTTATATGAAACTGAAGCTATTGAAAAATGCTATTTGCTATAGAAACTTCAAGACTTTAGCTAAAAGGGAAATAACTAAAAAATATAAAAACAACTGCCATTTTGTTCGCCGTAGGTTACAAAATGGCAGTTGTTTTTATATTTTTTAGTTATTTCCATTTTAGCTAAAGTCTTGAAGTTTCTATACCAAATAGCATTTTTCAATAGCTTCAGTTTCATATACAGTTCAGCGTTAAGTATTTCAGCTAAAAACTCAGAAAAACTAACATTCATAGATTTTTGGCTTCATCCATTCATAGGGCCTGACTTATGGAGTTAGCGTTCCAGTTTACTTAGAGTTCAATGGGCGGACCTCTCCCTGTGCTGAATAAACTCGTCTGGCGTTAGCCAGATAAAATACTAAAGACTCGGCGTCAGGCTTCAAAGGGTTAAGAACTCCTAGATATTAGGAGAGAGGTCGTGTCTCTAGTCTAGTTTTATTTATATCTCATTCTTATATGTTTTTTCTTTTAATTTTTCACAGATGAAGTTGCTGGAAGCGATGTGGTTTCGCTTGAAATTCTGGAAATCGTTTCATACTGCATTGACCAATCTTGAAAAAGCTGACGTAAGATTTAGCTCTTTCTGTACTTTTTATTTTCTGTTATGTACTTTACTTTGGCTAACGTCAGATGATTTTATTCGTCACATATTTAACAATTATTCGCTGAAGGCGAGGTGAAAATCGGTTAATAATAACCGAGACGAAGTCACGAAGTTGACGTTATTCACCGATATTCACTGAGCCTGAGGCGAATAATTGTATTTAGGTATAAATACACATTTCCGTTCTTTTAGGAACAACATTTTCTTTGAAATTGTTCGTCTGTCACATTGACAAATCGGCTGGCGGCCATTTTGAATAAACGCTGTAGGTGATTATCGAGAATTAGCTCGAGCAATCAGCGCGCGCGATTTTCTATAATCACCTCTGTATTTATACTAAGTACAATTATTGGCATGAAAACCTTTAAAAATTTAATCGATTGTTTGAATTTTAGATAAGTAATCTTGGAACTGCACGACAAACCTTGTCTTCTGCGCAGAAATATTTGGGACTAGCAAAAGGGACAATCGATCTCGGTTTACAACACCAGAGTGATGGTAATAAAATAAAACTGTCAGTGTTATATATACTAGTAATAACTACGCGATATATGTTGATATTAAACGGTATTTAAGAAATCATCTCGGGTCGCTCGAAATATGGTCGCCATGATTATACTTTGAGTGCACTAGTGACCATTTTCCATATCTGGAACGCTAACTTCAGTCAAGATTTTGTACCTAGTTGGTCGGTTTCAGACCGTTCTGACACCATACCGCGCAGTGAACAGTTTAATATAGGAAGACCGAAGACAACGCGTAATAGAGCTTGGCTTTACATTTAGCCCAGGGGTTAGCATTTTAGAGATGGAGAATGAAGCTACAGTGGTTCAGATGATATGATAAATCAACAGACGTTTGGTAGACGTTTGTCAAGTTCGAATAATTACAAAAGATTTCTAAGTGCCAGGGTTTGATCCTACAACCTTCTAATGACCGGTTATAGATGCTCTAACCATTGAGCCACTGAGGCTTGAATGGAGAGCTAAGGTTGCAAGTTCATTCATAGTCATATGTGTGCTCCTATATAAGCGGTAGTGTTTGCGTATGAGATGAGATATGTTGAACGTATACGTGTATGAATGTGGCACGTTTGCAAGCTTGATATATTGCAACAGACGTTTGGTAGACGTGCGTCAAGCTCAAATACTTATAAAATGTTTCTGAAGCCCAGACATGGATCGAACCTGCGACATTCTGACAACTGGTCATTAGAAGGTTACAGATTCGGTTCCTATCTGGAGTTCAGAAACATGGTTTAAGTATTCAAGCTTCACGAACGTTTACCAAACGTCTGTCGCCTACAATGGCTGTGTGTTATCTTTTAGGAAGCATGTTAGGCTTTGAGCCATTGGTCAATCAACGTCTACTGCCACCATCATTTCCTCGCCACACGACTATCTGTGGAAGACCTGAGGTACGTTTTCGGGAAGTTAACAGACTAAAGTCTTTTCCCAGCGTTTTAGGGTTTGTAAGACGTTTGAGAGATGGAATTTTTGTTGTTATTTACATGCAATCGAAATTTTTCCTTTTCAGAACATTTTTTTTATTTTTTGTACTATTGGACTATTTCACATCGATATTTTATTAATCTCTAGGCTTTTGAGTACATGGAAAGCCTTATCAAACGTTTGGATTATGTTTGTACTTGCAGCGAAACTCCGACGTTGCATCAATTGCTGGTAGGATCTTGTTTATGTGCAGTATAATACAATACAATTATTGTACAATAAGCTTCATAACTGCAACTGAAAAACATTTCCCGGGTCAGTTTTCCCTTCGTCTTAAAACTCTGAGAGGAGTTGTCTGGAGTTTGAAAAAGGGGGCTGAAGCGGAGTTCTTTTTTAAACATAGTCAATCGAGATATGGTCTGCAAACTCGGCAAACTTCAAAGCGCCTATAGAGCTGTATATATGAGCTGGGATTTTATGTTGAACCGTACCTTACACCGTGCACATCCTTTGTTTTAGGTTTATTAATATTTAAATAGCACGGTTGATTGATTGAACTGAAACGTTGCTATTGGACAATTCGTTCATTATACTAAAATACAATGTGTTCAGTGACCGTGCACCGTGCACAAAAATGCATAAAGGCGAACAAAAAGATAGAACAAAGACTTTAGCTGAGTTTCCAGACCATATTTCGATTGACTATGTTTTAACAAACTTCGATGTGATTTGAAATCGGAGGAAGAACTCTTTACGAGTGTTTGAGCTTACTTTTCAAACGAATCTGTATTTTGCAAGATAATAGACATGAAAGTTGACTAAATTTATGTAAAATCTTTCTCTAATTATTTCTTTGCGGTGATTTTTGTTTCTTTTTTCGTTTTTTTTTCCGTTTTTCGTTTTTTTCGTTTTCCGTTTTTTGTTTTTCGTTTCTCGTTTTTCCTTTTTTGTTTTTTGTTTTTCTTTTTTTCGTCTATAAATTATTAAAAAGTTTGACAGTATTGATTTATTAGGCGACGTTAGAATAAAACTTCCTTTTCAAGTTGGTTGCATTTTCGATTTCGTTCTCTCTCATAATCGGTGTCTCCTGTCGAGTCCGCCATCGTGAATTATCTGTTTTTATTTTCTAGGATTTCTTTGAGCTTTTTAGTGAGCTTCACCCGTGTGTTTTCTCAAGGTCGCAGCTTCAGGTGAGCTGTTGTTCACTGATAAATAATAAACGTTTTTACATGAGCCTAGTGCTCGGGAGATGAGGCGACTCCGCCCTACGTTAATGACGTTAAATAAATTATTCCTTCCTATTGACAGAAAAGTAAAGTGCTGTAGGCAGTACGTAGTACGTTACCCTGGTCCCAGAGGTTCTACGCCGCCCGCTCCCGCCCCCCCCCCCCCCCCCCTTCCCCCGAATGCTGAAAGCGGCGAGAGAACCTCTGGTCGAACTGGCCATTTCTTTGATTGCTCCGAGCCAATGAACTCGCTAGGGTTAGATCTTGACCCCATTTTCTGATTGGCTAAGAAATCTGTTAGGGTTTTTAGATTACTACAACATGAAAGTGAGATTGGTGGCGTCTTCGACCAGAGGTTCTCTCGCCGCTTTCAGCATTCGGGGGGGAGCGGGCGGCGTAGAACCTCTGGGAGCAGGGTAGTAGTACGTAGGCAATGTTTTAAATATAGCAAAGCGGAAAGGTTGTGAATTGAGATTTTTAAGAACGAAATACTGCCATTTTGTGAGTTTGTGCTGTTTCAGCAAAAGTTCAAACCCATATATACTATATAGCCTCGGATAATTATCTTTTTGTAGATAATCTTTTGGAACAACAACAAGGTTTTTGGTAAAACTCCTTTGACTGATATACTCCAACAAGCTATCAAGCAATTTAACAGTCCACCTTCTATTGCTGATAAGTAAGTGTCTGCATTTATTGTTTGAACTCATTTTGACTCGTATAACAGACGCACACCTGCACGCAATCACTCACACTCATGCACTCATGCACAGGGAAGCACGGGTGGCGTGTGCTGTTAGCGCGCTGCCTCTCACCAAAAAGTTAAGCCCGGTTAGACGGGGTTAGTACTTGGATGGGTGACCGCTTGGGAATGACCCCGTTGTCGGGCTTGGACTCATGTGAGTAGAGTTGTAGTTGATCTCTCCTGTGCTTCGAGGGTTTTTCGCCGGGTTCTCCGGTTTTCCTCCCTCCATAAAATCAACACCTAACATCTTAGCTGTGATCCGTGGTCTGAACTGTGTCGTTGGCGGCTGCTTGGAGCGCCTTTGATATGCCTCGACACGGCCACATTGATCTGCGTCCTTCGCAATTCAGCCGCTGGCTGCAAGTAAGGATGATTAGCCACCCAGTCATTCATTCATTAGTTTATATATTTATCATCTGGTATAAATATGTATAGTTTGGGACAAAACGTTCGTTGTATTCTTTGTAATCTTATTAATCTATTTATCAGATCACCTTTAAGCAACAATCCTAAAGCTCAACAGTTTGTTGAAAGTTTTCTGTCAATGGCTGGACGAGTAAGTACTGTATATTATTGATACATGTGTGTGAAGGTTGGTCGTCTAATTAGTGGTAGTGGTGGTGGCGGTGTATGTGGTGATGTTGTCATTGGTAATGGTGATGTTGGTGGTATTGTTGTTGTGTTGTTGTTGTACGTTATTGTTATTGTGGTGGTGGTGATGGTATTGTTGTTGTTGTGGTGGTGGTGATGATAGTGGCGTTGTTGTTGCACGTTGTTGTTGTTGTTATTGTTGTTGTTGTGGTGGTGGTGGTGGTAGTCATGGTGGTGGTGGTGGTAGTGTTGTTGGTGTTGCTGGTGTTCGTGGTGGTAGTGTTGTTGTTGCTCCTGGTGTTGTTAATTATGGTGGGGCGGTGGTCACTACCAACAACAGGGGGCGGTGGTTCCACGGTGGTTACCAACACCAACACCAACAACAACACTACCACCAAAACCACCAACAACACGACCACCACCACCACCAACAACAGTCTTTCTCAAAACTACACTATAGACAACTATCTCAAATATGATTGTATTTTCTTAGCCTATTACGTCACTGGTTCACTGTATGGGACACAATCGTGCTCGTCAGCGAGATAAGCTTGGCTTCTTGTTGGAAGAATTTGCAGTTTTACAAGAGGAGGTAATTGAGAAACATTTGTATCACTCACTCACACCTGCACGCAATCACTCACACTGATGCACTCACTCACTCGCGCACACCTGTACACAATCACTCACACCTGCACGCAACCATTCACTCACGCACACCTGCACGCAACCACTCACTCACGCACGCACACCTACACACAACCACTCACTCACGCACACCTGCACGCAATCACTCACACTCATGCACACCTGCACGAGAGAACGCAATCACTCACACTCATGCAATCACTCACGCACACCAGCACGCAATCACTCACGCACGCACACCTGCACGCAATCACTCGCGCACGCACTTAGTCATGCACTCGCGCACGCATTCACTCATTTACGTACTCGCGCACGCACGCACTCCCGCACGATCTACTTACACACCTCTTAGTCAGAATGAGGCCTTAGAGAGGGGTCTTTTGAGTGACAGGATATTACAGACTTTGTTTCGTATCAATTTCTAGGCCGATAAAATTGATGCTGAACTTCATCAGATGATAATTGCTATCGAACCTCGGGTAAGGCATTAGGATTTTAGCTTGGATACCCACGGGTCTCTGTTACTTTTTATAAATTTAGACCCCGTTTACACGGTACCAGACGAAGTTGGAACCGGTCTCGAATTAGTACGGTTCCGCCTGTTTACACGGTACCGGACGAATTCGAGACCGGTGTCGAATTAGTACGGTTCTGCCTGTTTACACGGCGAAATAGGACGAATTCGAGACCGGTCTCGAATTCGGCCGGTACCGTGTAAACAGGGTCTTAGATTGATCCAGTAAAAGTATCTCTTGTATATGCGTATGAAAATTTCGTCTATAGTTTTCTTCTATTTTTGAAAATGTTTGTATTAAAATAGCATTATTAGTATATTATTAGTAAAACTGAATTCTGAATGGTTTTCAGAGAGAACATTTTGCATGTTTTGGTTCTTGGGTTCTTAATCGTACGCTGAATATCATGATCCAGTATTTACTGTTGGGACTCGAGTTACAGTTGTTCGGTCCACACGAATATCATTATCTGTTTTGGTGAGTTCTTGAAATTGATTATTGGTGATTACTTATGAAAAGAGAAGCATGCCTAGAGTATTTCTTGAAGTATTTAAAGTGCACTATATGACATGAAAATTAAGTTTGTCTTATTTGAAAGAACACTTTAAACTAACAAAGTAACCTCTTCCGCAGTTTTTGGTTTCCTTGCTTCGTTTTTGAGATATTTCAGTTTGATATATAATATATCATACACGAGGAGGAGTGTTTCATCAGGATATCCAAACACTGAGACGTTTGTTGAAAACCAAGGCGAAGCCGAGGTTTTTGAACAAATTTCGAGATGTTTGATGTACTGTTTAATACACGAGCAGGAGTGTTTTATCAGATATAAAGACACGAGGCGAAGCCGAGTGTTTTTATATCAGATAAAACACGAACTGCCAGTTTATTGAACGGCTTCAAAAACGAACCACTTGGTAAGTTCATTGGCGCGTAGTAAGTTTGAAAAATAACCTTGTCTAAGCCGAGAAAATCAAAGCTAAAGTTTATGTAAATCAGGAGGTATCTTTATCACATATAAAGACACTGATTAAACTTTAATTTCTTTTGAATTTTCCTCATCAATTATTAATGAGTTTTTTAAGTCCTGATGAAACACTCCTCCAAGTGTATGATATAGCATCTCAAACAAATCAGTATTTTAAGAGAAAATCAAGGTAAAAGTTTGCTTAATTTATGTAATTTCTTCCTCTGATATCCAAACCACAGACACGGTACTGATTTCCTTTGTGTTTTCCTCATGCATTATTAATGAGTTTGAGATGAAATTTAAACATTTTGATGTCGCGAGTGCATAATGAGTTATCGGAGGAAGCGTGTGCGTGTGTTCCTCCCACAACACGAAACATGTAGAATTTCAAGTGATTTCGTTTGATAATGGCAAAAAAATATAACCTCCGATATTAAAGGGGATTGGCAACAAAAATTAAGTTTGTCTAATTTGAAAGAACTCATAAAATTGTAATAGAAGATCCTTTACAACTTTTTCGTATCTTTCTGCGTTTTCAAGATATTTCAATTTGTTTGATATGTAAATGAGATGGTCTCTGACATCAGGAGTGGGGTAAAATATTTTCATTCAGAGCAAAATCACTTACATATCTAACATGAAATGTTCAGCGTCGCAAGGATTTTTTATGTGCACAGTTTCAAATGATTTCGCTGAACAAACTTAGAGATATAACTGGTTTTGCTACATGTGAAAATATTTTACGCCACACCTGACGTCAGAGACCGTCTCATTTACATATCAAACAAATTGAAATATCTTGAAAACGCAGAAAGATACGAAAAAGTTGTAAAGGATCTTCTATTACAATTTTATGAGTTCTTTCAAATTAGACAAACTTAATTTTTGTTGCCAATCCCCTTTAAATTATGCACCATATCAAACAAACTGAAATATCTCAACAACAAAGCAAAAGATGGTACTTTGTCATTTTAAGTGTTCTTTCAATTAAGACAAACTTAATTTTCGTGTCATACACACTTTTAGTCAATTTAATGATTTGTCTAAAACAGATTAGCTTTCAAAGTTTGCCATGGCAATTGACTTAATCCTTTTTAGAAAATATTGTTCATGACTTTGTAGTTGTCCTTATTTAACCCACTCAGCCTAGAATGTCTGACGGTTCTTCCTTTGGTGAGTAAAATTGTCGGGCGTTAGGCAGAGTAAAACAATAATGGGGTCGTTTTTGGCCGGTTCAGGCAGGAATGGGTAAAACCTAGCAAAAATAATTGATTGTCTCGCGTGTTCATATTTCAGGTACCTAGATTATTTATTTAACTGGCAAGCAACCTGTTTATCAAGAGCCTCTGAATTACTGCAGTCACAAGAAATGTCTTTGGGTATGTTGAAATGCAAGATTTGCATGTGAAACACTGGTTAAGGTCTTCGTTAAGGTTTTCAGGGTTATTTCGCTAAAGTGCTCTCAATTCGTCAGAATTTATGCCACAAAAAAGAAAATAGATATCGTTAGAAAGCTATTAATTTGTAGAATACAATGGTGTCTTTGATTTTGCGATAAACACAAACCAATAATAGTTGTGAATTTTTTAAATTAAAACCAGAGGACTTCACTCGGGGTGACTCAAGTAAAAAGCGTTTTATTTTGTTCAAAATCTTTTTTTTGCAGTTTAACTCCGAGATAAATTTCCAGCAAAACGGTGTCAGCGTTTTTTGATATGTCGAGGTTTGTTGATTTTATTGACGACCAAAGTTGAAAATGCTGTTTTTCGACCAACATTCGGACAAAATAAGTCGTAAAATCGAAACCAGGCAATAAATAAAAAACCGCTGAAAACCGTTTTACTGGAAATTTATCTCGAAATCGAACTGCGAAAATTTTTTTTGAACAAAATGAAACGCTTTGTTCTTAAATCGCCCCGAGTGAAGCCGTCTGGTTTTACTTGAAAAATCCACAACTATTACATGATTGGCTTGTGTATATCGCAAAATCTATTTTATTTTTGTAGCATAAATTCTGACGAATTGAAAGCGGACCTTAATTAAAGGGCATATGACTCGAAAATTAAGTTTGTCTTATTGAAAAGAACATCTAAAATGATAAAATAACATCTTTTGCAGTTTTTGGTTTCCTTGCTTCGTTTTTGAGATATTCCAGCTTGTTTGATATGCAAATGACACAACTTTTTACGTCACATGTGCATAATGAGTTATCAGAAAAGGTTACATATCTTTGCTATTATGAAAACATGGGCTAATTAACTCAAAGGAAGCATGTGCGTGTTTCTACCCACAACACCAAACATGTAGAATTCCAAGTGATTTCGTTTCAGAATAGCAAAGATATGTATTATGTAACCTTCTCTCGGTAACTCATAATACTCATTATCCACGTGTGACGAAAAAGTTGTGTCATTTGCATATCAGACAAACTGGAATATCTCAAAAACGAAGCAAGGAAACCAAAAACTGCAAAAGATGTTATTTTATCATTTTAAATGTTCTTTTCAATAAGACAAACTTAATTTTCGAGTCATATGCCCTTTAAGTTACTGGATTCTCCTCGTCTTTTTTTGCATTAGCTATCTGAGTAAAATACATTTTGGACTTAAAAGTTGAAAGCCAAGAGCTAACCCTGAAGAAAATATAACGTCTTTTTCGTTTTAGAACAAAAAAGTGGAAAAAGTGGAAAGAAGAATAAAAAGAAGAAAAGAGGTTGAGTTTTTTGTTAGAAAATATAGAAATAGCACAATTTTTTATTTCTATAGTGACTAGTATTAATTTTTATTGAATATTTCCAATCGACAGCCAGCGACAAATTCATTCAGGAACACCAAGGAATGAAACATTTCTATCATGGACTAAGGAACTTGTGTTCTGGATATATGAGAGTGAGTTGGGATATATGGAAAGCTTATTTTAGCATGATCATCATCATTATCATCATCATCATTATTATCATAATCATCATTACCATAATAATCATAATCATCATTATCACCATCATCATCATCATCTAGTTCCGTGATGATCCATAGTTATTGCTTCTGTCGTTATTTTTATCAAATCATTCATTTTGCTACGCTCGTTTTTATTTAGGCACTGGAAGGTTTTCAGCTTTGCGGGAAGATCTGCCAACCGGCTAAGCAGTTTGATAGTGAAAAGGTTGGTACCGAATTTTCGGTCACTTTTCGGGACAGGACCCGTCTAGTTCATTTAAATCAATGGTCTACATGCATATTCATGTTTGTTCGGTTTTGTTTTCAGATTCGATTTGAGCATCGTTTCTTCCCGTTCCAAACGTTGGACACTCCTCAACCTCGACTGTTTTCCCAGTATCAAGAAACTATAAACATTACTAGAGCTCATGTTTCCAAAGTAAGTCTCCAAAAGCTGCGAACGTGGTTCGCCCCAGTCTGAAGCATGTTTCATTACAGTAGCGCGTCGCCGCGTTCAACACA
The DNA here is from genome assembly GCA_035771165.1 of Paragorgia papillata. Taxonomy (NCBI): domain Eukaryota; kingdom Metazoa; phylum Cnidaria; class Anthozoa; order Scleralcyonacea; family Coralliidae; genus Paragorgia; species Paragorgia papillata. The sequence goes on from JAWNZC010000141.1 coordinate 2,663,169, forward strand.
AGCTAAGTATTGGTGTCCTGTTTATATTTTATCTTCTTTAGAATACCGATATGTTTGTGATGTCGGCTCAAAGCTTCCAGCAAGCAAAGAGCATTTTTGAAGTGTTAACCAACATCCCTCAAAAGGTAAGAAGACCATCATTACATAGGATCGAGTTTGAGATGGAGGTGCCCAGGGTGTGGAGATTAAGATAAAGATTAAAGCCCTAATCAAAGGAGAACACAAGTCATTTCTGTGGCGGTCGTTCGAACACCCAAATTAACAAAATAAAGGTTTCATGAGTGTTTTAAACAAGTTTTAACTTTGTCACGGTACATAATATTTTCGGGAAGTTATTCAGAGCGACTGGCTGAGATAGCGTGACTGCCAACTTGCGACGACTTGCGTTCTCGTTTGATTAGGGCTTAAGATGGAAATAGAGGTGGAAGGTGAGGTGGAGGTGCAGATGGAGATAGAGGGGGAGATAGAGGTGAAGGAGTGGTGGTGGAGAGGGAGGTGGAGAAGGAGTGGAAAGGAGGTGGGGGTGTGTGGCAGTGGAGATAGAGGTGGAGACTGGAGGTGGAGAGGGAAGTGGAGAAGGAGTGGAGGTGGTATGGTGGTGGGGTGGAGATGGAGGGGGAAATAGAGTGGAGATGGAGATTAGGATTAGAGGATTACAGTTAGGATGCAGGCAAGTGGGCTTTGGTGGGCCGTACATCAAACCTCGTACCTATGACTATTTGTTATGGCCGGGAACTAATACACTGTACTTCGTTTTGGTTTCTTAGGCGGAAGGATTATTAAAAGTTGCCAAAACAAACTTTGTCGTAATGAAGCTAGCTGCAGGTGGACACAAACACGACTCACAGGTTCTTATATTTTTATATTACAAGTTCGATCTCTGTCTGGGTATTTGAGTTTGACGGGCGCCTACCAATCTGTACATTTTTCAGTGACTTATTCCTGCGAAATTTTTCTTTCAGACACCACCACAGTTCGACTTTTCCGTACACAGAGCTTTCCCGACGATTCGTTTAACATAGTTTCAGGAAAGAGGGTAAAGCTGACTTACCAACAGAACTAGGTCTTTCCGACTTACAGAGAATTTTATGCTTCCTTTTGGGCCCCCGGTATATATAGATAAGAATGAACTTTTGACTGTTCAACATTCGCGATATATAATACTCTAAGGTTTTGAAAATGGCCGGGGACGGAAAGCAGTAAGAATGAACAGACAGACACAGGCAGGCAGACCGATACAGGCAGACAGACACAGGCACAGGCAGACAGATACAGGCAGACAGACACAGGCAACACAGACAGGCAGACAGACACACACACACAGACACACACACACACACACACACACACACACAAATCAGATAATATACGGCGTTTTCAAATACTAGAGACGTGATTGGCTACTCAAATTGCATAGTCGTGAATGTATTATTGAACTTTAGGACCAACGAAGAGGACTCACGCAAGAACTACTACGAAGGAGTCTATCTTCCGTAAAGCCCTAATCAAACGAGAACGCAAGTCATCGCAAGTTGGCAGTCAGAATTTCTGTGGCGGTCGTTCGAACACCAAAATTAACAAAATAAAGGTTTCATGAGTGTTTTAAACAAGTTTTAACTTTGTCACGGTACATGATATTTTCGGGAAACTATTCAGAGCGGCTGGCTGAGATAGCGTGACTGCCAACTTGCGATGACTTGCGTTCTCGTTTGATTAGGGCTTCAGACCCACATTGGGTTCCTAGTTCACATCACGCGTCAAATGAGTACTTCTTTAAAAACCGTATTAGCGCAATTTCTTGTAAAACTAAGTCCTTGATATGTTTTGGCCAGATTATAGTGAGTCTTGATTTCGACGGTCTTTTATAGACAATTGCCTCGCAATCTGTCAAGTAATCCTTCGTGCAAGTCACTTCCAAAAACCGACACAGTTTTTTAAGGACTTGTTTGGGATTCTTAATAACATTTTCACTGTGGAGAGTAAGAACGTCATTTCCAAACACGTTAACTAGTTTATTGTTAATTTTCGCAGTGGAAATGTAGTACCTCGCTGAGGACATCAGGCTTTTCATGTCGTTTATCTGTAAAAAAGAACATCAATTTTCTTCACTGTTAATGCAATGGACCTATTACGAAGGCGACACCATCTTGAATTCGCAATACATTGTGGACTTGTGGTCAGGGTTCCCATGGTCCTTAAAAATCCTATGTTGTGCTGTGTTGCGTTTGTACTGTACTGTACTGTACTGTACTGTACTGTACTGTACTGTACTGTACTGTACTGTACTGTACTGTACTCTGCTGTGCTCTTCTCCGCTTTGTTGCCGTGCTGTGCCGTGCCGTGCTGTGCTGTGCCGTGCTGTGCCGTGCCGTGCCGTGCCGTGCCGTGCCGTGCCGTGCCGTGCCGTGCTGTGCTGTGCTGTGTTGCGTTGTGCTGTGTTGTGTTGTACTGCGTTGTGTGTTGTGCTGTGGTGTGGTGTGGTGTGTTGTGCCGTGCTGTGCTATGCTGCGCTGTGCTGCGTTGTGCTGCGCTGTGCTGTGTTGTGCTGTGGTGTGTTGTGCCGTGCTGTGCTATGCTGCGCTGTGCTGCGTTGTGCTGCGCTGTGCTGTGTTGTGCTGTGGTGTGGTGTGTTGTGCTGTGTTGTACTGCGTTGTGTTGTACTACGTTGTGTTGTGCTGTGCTGTGTTGTGTTGTGCTTCAGTGTGTTATACGTAAAGATGAGTGAAACTTCAAACTGTCGACGTACCGGGTTTTTCACAAGCTCGTCTCTACTTGTCTTTATTTTGAGTTCACGCAAGACCATGGTTGCGATGTTATCAAATGGATTACGAACCACGTGGATAAATTTGATTGGAATCTTCACCGTTCATCGATATGTCTTCTAATATATTTTCATCTGACGCAAGCACTCGTGTAGTTACTCCTCCTTTCTTGTCGCCAATCACCTGCAGTGGACAACAAGCTGCAGTGCAATACTTTACCATAAACTTCAAACTTTGCGTAGTCGTCTGTCTGTCTGTCTGTCTGTCCGTCCGTCCGTCCGTCCGTCCGTCCGTCTGTCCGTCCGTCCGTCCGTCCGTCCGTCCGCCCGCCTGCCTGCCTGCCTGCCTGCCTGCCTGCCTGTCTGCCTGTCAGTTATTTGTTCGTTCGTCCGTTTCGGTTTTTTTTTTGTTTGTTTGTTTGTTTGTTTGTTTGTTTGTTTGTTTGTTTGTTTGTTTGTTTGTTTGTTTGTTTGTTTGTTTGTTTGTTTGTTTGTTTGTTTGTTTGTGATATGAAAGTAGGGTGCTTTTTAGATAGTGTTGTATAACGTGAGTATAAAGAGCTGTCTAGGTTTAATATCTGCTTGTATGTGTGTATTCATGCATGTACAAAATATCCACTTACTTGAATGAAATCTTTATACGTTCCTTGCCATTGGTTAGGGATGGCGTACGACCTTCCTCTCAATTTATTTTCCGATCTATATCCGAACGCGTACTGTTGGTAACTGTTTTCGTAAAGTTTATCGTATAAATTCCTTGCATTCTGCTCTTCAACGGTCCAGTTTCGCCATCGTGCTAACATATTGAATTCATTGGCGATGACTATATTTGGATGAGCGTCCAATAGCGAACCGATGAGTGTGTGGCCACTTCGGGGATATCCCATAAACAGCATCAGTGTTCGGATTTTGTTACGAATATCGGAGCTGAGATGTTTGCCGTCCAGTCTGTATTTGCCTAAAAGAATCCAGGATTGGGTATGTGTGGTATACAGTCTTGTCAGCCTCGTTCCCAGGGCCTAGGGCGGGAAAAGGTCCTTGACATCGGCTGGTCCATAGCTAATAGAACACATACATGGTTTGGAAACTCGTCCAAAGTGATTGTTCTATGTTTTTGTTCAAGTTTATGGAAATTTGTGCAATTTCATTTTAGCAACGATCGGGTTTAATTAGTGAGTTGCTTCATCGTCACGTGTTCATATAATTTACTTCCATATAATTTACTTCCATATAAGGAACTCCATTGTCAGTTCAACATGACAAAGACAATAGAGCTTCCAAACCATGTATATGTTCTATTAACTATGGCTGGTCACAGCAAATACTGGGTGTAATAAATTAGCAATTAGTTTAGTATGCAAAATCATTCTGAGTAATGGCAGTCCCGTTGGGAGAAGTTCATTGTAATGGCGGTCCCATTAGTCCTGTTGGTGGTCCCGTTGAAGCTATTTGATCGTAGCCTGCGCCGCAGATATCCAAACAAGGTTTGTCAGTCAAACCGGGTTTGGATATCTGCGGTGCAGGCTATTTGATCATAACTGGCACAAAACTATATATGTATAAATATGTTTCACGAGGAATGTTTGAGAAAAACAGTCAACCAATGAAAATGCAGAGTCCGCCAGCCGATGCCAGGGCCTTTTCCCGCCCTACCAAAAGGCCCTGGGAACGAGGTTGCAGTCTTGGGGAAGCCAGGGGGGGGGGGGGGGGGGGACAAACGCCGAACCTCGTACCCAGCCATACGCGTTCGCATACTCGCTGGAGCAAGTGAGTTGGTCTCCTTCGCTCAAACTCAAGTCAGCGCTGTGATTGGAAAGTTTGTATCGATATAGATATTCGTTGCGCGATTTTTTTTACGAAAATTTCCCGCGGCCGCGGGAAAAATTGCAGTGGCCGCGCAATATTTGGCGAAGAAAGCACGAAAAACCGAGCGTAACCGCCATTTTATTCTAGGGCGCCCTGAAAAGTGAAAACCAGTCATTTTCCCGCGCAAGCCAGCGCAATCGTCACGAGATGCCCTACTTGTGTATGCGCCAAACGCGCGCGCAAATCCATATCTTTGGCGTTAAACGCAACGGGAGATATCACCATGGAAATTAATGAAGAAAGTCGGACAGATCGGGTACAAAGAGCAACGTTTTCATATTTTTTTTGTGCGTTGGAAGTTCCCGTTTCCATCATTGAAGGCAGTACAAATAGAAGAACAATTATATGTTTTGCTTGTTGGTTAGAATTGTTTTCTTGTGACCGGGAGTCGGGTATTTGAGCAGATTTAGGTTGCGCGCCGCGGCAAATCGAAGGCACAAGTCCAACATTTGCGTTCGACATCGTTGTTATCGTAGTTGTACGCTATTGGTCGTGATTTCTATTAGATAATAAATTACATCGTTAGTTCTTCGAAAATGTCGTCTTTTACTATCACAAATGCGAACAACTTGGCCACAAAACTAAAATCAAATGGCAGACGTTGTAATCTAACTCTGGGCCACAGTGTCCGACTTTTTCAATTAAGTCGATATCACTATGGCAATATGGAGTTAAATTACCGTATTGTCATAGCACCTAGTGATATCTCCCGTTGCGTTTAATTCCATTCCTGTCTTTAGCCTGCGAGGAAAACAGGGCCTGCCCGCACGCTGGAGATGCCATCCCCCCAAAATGGCGGTCGAAATTTCATTCCCGTCGCGCATTTTACAAACCCTTTCCAGACACTCACTTTGCGAAGAATCGCGCACAGATGGACGTGTCGAGCTTCATCAATAGAAGTTCCTTAGCAGTATAATGCGGCACTATATTTAAAAACCAACGTTACGCATTGTAGATTGAACACTACAGCAAACGAACCCGAACTTACCTTTCTCATAGTCTTCATTTATTGCAACGCTTTCAGTCGTAGGATGTAAGCTCCCGATGTTTATTAACATTAAGACAGTTAACAGTACGACTATTGTTATCCCTATCAGGAATACAATAGCTTTTTTAACCTTTCGTGAGGTCATGTGGTCGGTATCAAATTGATATTTTACTTGAAATCTGAAGAAGGTTCGCGAAGAAGACGCAAATCACTGTGACGCAAATATATAGACAGTCGTCAGAGGACAGTCGTGTATTATGATGATATTATATCCCTCGACCCAGGAGCTTCCGGTTCTTGTCAGACCGTGCGTAACCGGATATGGGCAATAACAACGCATAGTTCACTGCCGGGGACAAATTTAAACGGTTTCCGTCTGCAGCGAGGAACAAGATGTATCCGTGTACAAATTAAACAGTTCTTTTTTTCCATTTTTACAACATGGCCGAAATGTTTACTTGCGCAGCACTTCACTTGCGATAGTAACTTCTAGTAATTAACTTCCATGTAAACAAGCATTTTCGCGTAGGCCAGACTGCAGAGTTGGTCACTTTTCACCCAGATCTCGGGTGCGCAAAAGCTGTAAAATCTCGGGACAGGGGCGCAAAAGATATCCCAGGGGCGGACAGGAGCGATGTTTCAGTTAAACTTGAAAGTAAAGTCCTGAAATACATTACATGTTTCCAGCATTTGATTTTACTGACTGGAAATTGTTGCGCAACACATCTCAGGGGCGCTGAAGATCGTCACGTAAAATATCTCGGGTGCGCCATTGCCCAACTCTGCAGTCTGGCGCGCAGGTAGGGCGCTATTGTTTAATAAAGCGTCACAATCGATTCGACACCAAAATGTACGCGCGAATCGAAAAAACTGCAAAAGTCCCGAATTTGAAGCGGCGTTTGCATTGTATCGTGTAGGCAAAAGAGTACCTAACCACAAAGGCATAATGTTTACACAGAATTTACGGTGGGGGTAGAAGTGTCGCCGTTTTTCAGTGCGAAGGAGGTGAAGGACAATCTCGTTCTCAGAGCCCACGTTCCCATCTGGGAACGAAGGATTACTCGGGTATGTGAGCCCGTGAACTTAACCGCTGATAAGGTTCGTATTGCTAAAAGATGGCGGATGTTTTTGTGTATTTCAATGGATTTTAAATCCATTTTAAATCAGCCCAAACAGTGAAAAGCAACATGAATACAATTTCTGCGGTGAAGCAGTACATTGCTAAAATGGTCGAGGATAGTGGTAGTGGGATGAAGGTTTTATTAATGGACAAAGAAACGGTATGTCTTTAATATGTATGTCAGCTATGTGTACGTGTTTCGGTGTTTGAGAATTTGAGTTTTAAATATACTGTACATATTTATTTAAAACATCATATTATACACAGTTTCTCTTATTATTTTAAATATATTTACTTGAAGTATGATGACTTATTTCAAATAAAAGATACCTTATTCAGTAAAGATAGAGAATTATGTCTTTAAATAATATGCATTTTCTATTTTTTTAAGACTGGAATTGTCAGCATGGTCTATTCTCAAAGTGAAATTCTTCAGAAAGAAGTTTATTTGTTTGAAAGACTGGATGCTGTTAATAGAGAAACAATGAAACACCTCAAGGCTATAACATTTCTACGACCAACAAAAGTATGTGTACATTTTTACCATTTACAAGTTATTATAATAATGCACTTGCAATTTGGAAACCATATTAAATTATTTTATTTTTGTTTGAACTGCCCTAAAACATCTTATTGTTTTTACAATGATTAACGGTATAATAGGATCTCGCCATACGACCATCCCATTAACATGAATACCTCATTATCATGACCAAAGTAGTGTAATACTCCCCTGTTAATACGACTACTCCATTATTGTGACCACATTTTTTGACCCAATGGTGGTTGTGTTAATGAGGTCAGTGATGGATTTACAGGGGGTGTGCACCCCCTGGCCCTTGGCCAAGGGGGTGCAGGGGGGGTGCCAATTACTCAATTAGTGCCTTGCTGCAGTGGGATGCGACGTGGCTTTTCATTGAAAATGTCAATCACATTTATAATGTCTAGCTTCCTTGTGATATCCCTAATAAAATCCATAATAAAACGTCCACTTTATCCCTAAATTTATTTGACACCTTCCAGGTTTGATAAAATGCGCTATTGAAAACACGATTTAAAACTTTTAAATATCTTTCTTCAAAGTACTGTCAGAATGCAGGAAATGCCATTTCAGAGGTACAAATTTCAAAAATTTTCCCCAGACCCCCCTAGAAATTGTTTGACTAAAGTTAAAAAAATTCTAGATCCACCCCTGCAGCACCCCTCCCCCCTACCAGATCAAACTGGATCCATCACTGAATGAGGTTCGACTGTACTGCTAAAACAAGATTTCATATATAATCATGACGTTAATTTTGATTTAATAACTTTATTGCCTATAGCAACTGGTGGTCAAACAGGGCAAAATGCTCCAATTGAACATGACTACTGTGATATAGGTGTTGATTTTAAGGAGCACAGGAGAGATCAACTTCAGCTCTACTCACATTTAACCAAGTCACCCATCCAAGTACGAACTCCATCTAACTGGGCTTAACTTTTAGTGAGAGGCAGTGCGCTGAGCCTAACAGCACATACCACCCAAGTTCCTAAGCTTACAGTGACATTACAGTACTTTACTGTAGCTACTTTGCTCTATTTTTTCAGGAAAACATTGATTGTCTGATCAGGGAATTAAAATCACCAAAATATGGAATGTATTACATTTGTGAGTGTAATGGCACTATACATTGAATATATGTTGTTTTGTAGAGTTTGAACATTACATTTACTGCTATTGCTCAGCCCCCAAGTTTTGCTTGCTCGTGTATACTAATAGTTCAGATTTACAAATAGGGTCAGTACAGCACAGTACATCATTGCATGCTCACAGCACAGTACAGCATTGCTCACAGTACAGTACAGCATTGCTCACAGTGCAGTATAGTACAGTATAATACAGTACAGCATTGCTCACAGCACAGTACAGTACAGTAATATTGATTGGATGGTGTGTAACTTTTGTTAGATTTCTCCAATACTATCAGTCAGGCTAGCATCAAAGGATTAGCTGAAGCAGATGATCATGAAACTGTCAAAGAGTTGCAGGTTTGTTGACTCTCTGCCGTTATTCTGTTGTGGTAGTAATGGTGATGGTGAAGTGATGGTGATTGATGGGAATAGAGATAGCATTGGTGATTGAGATGGAGATTAAGTAATAGTGTGGTTATGGATGATGAGGATATATATATGATGGTGTAATGATAATGATTGGTAATGGTAATGACCAGTGAGATGGTGAGATGATAGTGGTGATGGTACATGATGATAATGATAGTGGTGGTATGTTGATGGTGTAGTGATGTGGATGGTGATTATGGTCACCCTGGGTGTCAGAAGTTCTTCCACACTCGTAAGGGATAATGGGGATATGGGAAGACATGTGTCCCTCATGAACGGCCTCTGGCACCCAGGGTAGATTATAGTTGGAGATGGTACAGTAATGCTGATGATGACCAGTGAGATGGTGGAAGATGGTGGTGACAGTATGTGATGGTGGTGGTATGTTGGTGGTGTAGTGATGTGGATGGTGATTATGATGATTGAAGATGGTGATAGACCATTGTATTGGTAATGGTATCATGGTGATGTGAGATGATGGTGATTGTGATGGTGATGACAGTGTTGGGGGTTGTAATGATGATGATTGTGTGAGGGTGAGATTTAATTGATAACACAGAATAGGAGGTACAATCATTGACAAGATGAGTTGTAACAGTGCACCAAAGTAAGACATTTCCCAATGTCTTTATATCCCCCCATCCCCCCTATTCAATGTTGGCTTCCCGATCAACGGAAATGTTATGCGAACCTATGGAGAACAAATCACGAATGTTTTGTGGTGATACAACATTGTTTAGGGGGAGGGGGGGGGGGGGGTGGTAGCGAGGAATGTAGGCGGAGTGATGGAAAACATGTTAATGTTGCTTTTGTTACAACAATTTTGGCAATGATTGTAGTTGAGAGTGGGGTTAAAAATCAGCCTAAGAGTGAGAAAAGAATGAAGAAACTTAAGAGACTGCACTCTGCAGTAAACATTTAATATATACCACAACTGTATTTAATATTTTATTTCTCTTTAGGAGTATTATGCTGATTATTTTGCTGTTAGTCCACATGTCGTGTCCTTGAATATTCCTTCTTGTGCAAGAGCAGGGGTATGGTTATTTGCACTGTACATTACACTTACACTTACTTGTTAAAAGTACAAGTTCCCAATTATGGGAAAATATCAGACCTTGTAGTCTTTTATGTGCAGACCTACGCTGCAAGTAGAGTCCTTTTCAGGGGAAAGTGGGCTCTGCCAACAAACTCGATATTTCTTTTTGAGCATGTGTGAACGGTTGCCAAGATATAATTTTGGGCCCAGGCTCTAAAGCGTTGCTTGCTATTTTCCTGCTTGCGCGTGCTCATAAACTAGAACTTAATTGTCAGTTGTTTGCTGTACAAGCTGTGTTAGTTGGTAATACTCAGAAAAACTCTGAACTCTAAGCGGGACTTGAACCCACTACTCTGGCTATTAACGCCAGACAATTTTACTCTGGCTAACGCCAGACAATTTTACTTAGGCTAACGCCGGACAATTTTACTCTGGCTAACGCCAGACAATTTTACTCTGGCTAACGCCAGACAATTTTACTTAGGCTAACGCCGGACAATTTTACTCTGGCTAACGCCAGACAATTTTATTTAGGCTAACGCCGGACAATTTTACTCTGGCTAACGCTAGACAATTTTACTCTGGCTAACGCCGGACAATTTTACTGTGGCTAACGCCAGACAATTCTACTCTGGCTAACGCCAGACAATTTTACTCTGGCTAACGCCAGGCAATTTTACTCTGGCTAACGCCGGACGATTTTACTCGTCAAGGGGCGAGCTGCCAGAAACCTGGTCAATAAAGGGTTAAAAGCTATCTCCTTTAACCCTTTACTGGCCACAATTGCTTTTTGTCTACTTATTAATTTTACTGTGGCTAACGCCAGACGATTCTACTCGTCAAGGGGAGAACTCCCGGAAACCTGGTCAATCAAAAGAGTTAAGAAGTTATAGTAACACAAGTACGTTTTTCTCAGGGTTCAATGTGGGACGTGAAATCCTTCGATCGAACAACAGATGGCGTTTGTGGACTTCTGTTGTCTCTCCGAAAGTCTCCTTTGATTCGGTTCCATGGTTTCTCAGATATGGCGAGAAGACTTGCTGGAAGTATAAGGGTAATCAAGTCTTAATTTTCCTTCAGACATTTTTGCCAACTTCATCCATTAACTTCCCGCGTACCTCTAAGGGGGTAGGACGAGAAACGAACCAACACACGTAAAAACGCACGTGAAATCGCACGTAAAAACAAACGTAAAAACGTATGTATGTAAGACGCTCGTGAAATTGCGCGTTAAAACACGTAAAACGCACGTAAAAACGCACACGTAAAATTCCACGTAAAAATGCACGTAAAATAGCACGTGAACGCGCAAGTATAACGCACTGTAAAAACATACCTGAAAATGCCGCTTGCTGAAATATACGATTTTTTTTAGCTTGCAATTGATAAAAATGCAACCACGTTTGATTTTCGACGTCAGGATGTGCCACCATTGTTGTTGATTCTCGATCGTCGTGACGATCCCGTCACACCTTTGCTGAATCAGGTGAGTAGAGCTTTCTATCTAAAACCCAATCCTCCAGAGCTGACCCAAAACAGCCCCTTTATTGTTTTACTCTGTCTAAAGGTGCTTGTTACACAATGCGATTTTTCTTGTAATAGTTCAAATACGAGACGGAGGACTTTTCCGGGATTTCAAAGTCCAAGTGCTTTTTGAAAAGGCGAGCCTTTTTAATGCACGAGGGCTTTGTAATCCCGGTAAAGTCCGACGTCGAGTATTTGAACTGACTTCTCAATCTCAAAACTCCACCTCTGAAACGTAATATAATTTGCCTTATATCAAAGTCCCAAGACTTTGAAAACCTATTTTGCATTATTGTAAAGTACTAGTACTTTTCCTCCGATTTCAAAGCGGTTCATGAATTATTAATGAGTTTGAGACGCAACTTGCAACAAATTTACATATGGAGAAAAAAAAATCGCAAGTTGCAGGAAGGGTGTTACACGTTCAGCAACTTGCGATTTTTGTTGTAAGTTGCAGCAAAACGTAGAACCCATCCAACTTTTCTTGCAACTTGCAAGTTGACACGGCAAAAATGACAAAATCGCAAGTTGCTACGGGGTGTTACACGGTGCGATTTTTTATGCAACTTACAACATTCAGTGATTTGTTGCAAGTTGCAAGAAAAATCGCACCGTGTAACAGCGCCTTAACACCAGATAATTACTCATCAAAGGGAGAACCTTCAGACATCTTAGGCAGCAATGGGTTAGCAAGTGATTAACGCATTCCTGCCTAAGTCGGCCAAAAACGACCCGATTGTTGTTTCACTCTGTCTAATGCCAGACGGTTTTACTTATCAATGGGAGAACCCTCAGACATCCAAGACAGCAATGGGTTAACAAGTGATTAATATTAACCCATTTCAGCTTGAGCTGACCAAAATGGCCTCTTTATCGTTTTACTCTGTCTAACACCAGACAGTTTTACTCATCAAAGGGAGAACCTTCAGACATCTTATAGGCAGCAATGGGTTAGCAAGTGATTAACCCGTTCCTTCTTGAGCTGGCCAAAAATGGCCCCTTTATTGTTTTACTCTGTCTAATGCCAGACGATTTTACTCGAACCCTCTGATATCCTATAGGCAGCCTAAGCCAGCTATATATTGGTAATTTGATTTTCCTTTTTTTTTCGTTTTGTTTGGTATGTTTCTATCTAGTGGACATATCAAGCCATGGTTCATGAACTTCTTGGTATACACAATAATCGTATTGATCTGTCCAAAGTACCAGGAATTGGCAAAGATCTTCAGGTTGGCAAACTTTGTCTGTTTATCTAGTAAGATTTGCAAGCTGAATAATAATTCATAACTAATTATTACTTTATTACGTTCAACAAACGCCGACAATTGTTGAAAGCTTAAAAAATACATGTAACGACTAGCTGCAGAAGCGCTCTCAGCAGTGATTTTGTAGTGAAACATATACTGACAGATTTCTAAGATGTATGTTGTCAATAGTATGGCCTTTAAAATGAGCAATAAACATTTTCTCAAGTAGTCATTGTCTTTGTTTACCTCATTACTTGGGCTACCTGTTGTAGGCCGAGTCTAGGTCGGCACCGTTTCTTTGTTTTTGGTATCAGCCAATCTCGTTCCCAGAGCCCACGTTGCCCACCTGGGAAACGAGAGACTCTGGGATAATCCGTTTCAAATCACAGGATTCTTGTTATTCTGGTTGAGGTACGCATGCGTAAATATCCGAGCGGAATCTGGATAGTATGTTCTCCTTGTTGTTGTTCTCTTTGACTTTTCCCCAAACAAGTCAATGGGGTTGCTGGCGAAGCTCGAATTACAGCATCTACACACATACGGCGAGGATATCGATCGCGGCAACGTCTTCACTGCAGTCTTGTCGTCCGACATCTTTGTTATTTTGGTTTTATTAATTCTACTTCCGGTCACTTCAGACCAACTCATGCTCACTATTCAGCCAATAACGTAACGATTTGATACGGATTATCCCAGAGTCTCTCGTTTCCCGGGTGGGGAACGTGGGCTCTGGGAACGAGATTGGGTGGCAGCATTTTTCATTTTTGCACCTTTTACTTACGCTACTATTCATACTTCCGGGGAGTTGTTAGTCGTGTGATGAAGTGAGGCCATGAAGCGTGTTGTAAGTTCTTTGCTCCTTTTGCTTTTGGAGTCGGACAAAAAGTTGAACAGCTTTGCCTTCTGATCAAGGTGTTCTTGCACGTTGTTGGTGGATTTCGGAAGTGACTGACTGACTTTGTAGTTTAACAGTGATCAGATGTGGCTGACAACTGTCTTGATCGTAAACACGTTCACCAGCATGCACCACATTCACCTTGCGGCAAGTGCGCGAGCCTGAGTCGAATAGTGAATGTGGTGCATACTTCAATGCACAGGTGAACGCCACTTGCCAGTACGTGTACGTAGCCCGAATGAACGGCTGATCCAGGCGTATTGTTTATTTCAAAATTCCTTGACGTTTGTGGGTCCAAAATTTTCACGTCGTTCCGCACATCGGTGGTTTCCGTATAACACCTTTTTCAAAACACAGTTATAGGAAGTTTTTTTTACACTTCTGAGTTCTGAAGACGCTGTTTTTGTTTAGCAAGGGCGGACATAAGCAGTGTTTTCACTTAATTTATCTATATTTTTTCTTTTATTTAACACTTCTGAAGACGCTGTTTTTGTTTAGGAAGGGCGGACATAAGCAGTGTTTTCACTTAATTTATCTATTTTTTACCCTCACTCATCCTTTTTGCACCCCCTCCTTTTTTTGCTCATCGACGGTGACAATAGCAAATGTCTTTCGCATCCCATTATTAATTTGTTATTGTTATTTTTATCTGATTGGCTAACTTTTAGTCACATGATTATCTTTCTTATATAAGCTCGTTGTTTGTTTATACTCTTTACGTTTCTCTCTGACGAAGGGCCTTCGCCCGAAACGTTAGAAACTACGTTCAATATTTTCTGCAGTACTCAAACCTTACTACTGTATATTTCGAATTATAGGAAGTTGTGCTGTCTTCTGAACATGACGAATTTTATCAAAAGGTATAGTAGACTACAGTAATATCATCTTTCATTCTGTTAGAGAAGACTGTTGACTGTTTTCACTTATTTTCTTATTTTTTTTTTGTATCTTGATTTTGGTTAGAACAAATATCTAAACTTTGGTGAGATTGCTCAAAACAGCAAGGAGCTGATGGAAGAATTTCAAAAAACTGTGAAAAGCAGCCAGAAACTTGACTCCATTTCTGATATGAAGGTGAGGAAAGACACACTAGTGGGTTTTTTAGTCGTATATTATTTGATGACCCACACATTTCTATCTATATACACACGTAACAGTCATGCGTACAAGAACAGGAACACGTACACGTACAGGAGGGGCACGTACAGGAGGAGCAGGTACAGGAACACGTACACGTACAGGAACGCGCACGCGTGACAGAACACGCACAGGAACACGCACACGTGACAGAACACGTACACGTGACAGAACACGTAGTTGTCCACGCACACGTGACAGAACACGTACAGGAACACGCACACGTGACAGAACACGTACAGGAACACGCACGCGTGACAGAACACGCACAGGAACACGCACACGTGACAGAACACGTACACGTGACAGAACACGTAGTTGTCCACGCACACGTGACAGAACACGTACAGGAACACGCACACGTGACAGAACACGTACAGGAACACGCACCCGTGACAGAATAACATATAAAGGAACACGTACACATAAATGGGAACACGTACACGTAAAGGAACGCGTACAAGAACACGTACACGTACAGGAACACGTACACGTAAAGGAACATATAAAGGAACACGTACATGGGAACACGTACACGTAAAGGAACACGTACAAGAACACGTACAGGAACACGTACACGTAAAGGAACACGTACAGGAACACGTACACGTAAAGGAACACGTACAGGAACACGTACAGGTAAAGGTACACGTAGTACAAATCGCAACAAATCGCAACAAATCGCGACCAAATCGCAACAAAAACACGTACAGGAACGCGTACACGTAAAGGAACACGTACACGTGATCCTATATATAGATCTATCATTTTAATTTTCTTTTGTTTTGTGGTTAGGCATTCATAGAGAATTATCCTCAATTTCGTAAAATGTCTGGCACTGTCACTAAACATGTCACAGTCATTAGCGAGTTATCTCGTCTCGTGAACGAATACTGTTTACTTGAAGTGTCTGAGTTAGAGCAAGACTTGACGTCACAATCAGACCATGCTACGGCATTACAAGTTAGTTGTTCTTCAATATTGATCTATTGAATATTGCTCTTCATAACCATACAGCAGTAACAATAGCACCAGAAGTCACTATGGTACATCATCATCTCCAACCATCATCATTACACCATCAACATGCCCTCACCACCACCTGCACCATTATCATTACCACCACCACTAACATCGTTGTCCTTTTTCTCTTTCTCCTCCTCTCCCTCCTTATCACCATTACCATAATCATCATCATCAACATCACCACCATCGTTCCATCATCATCAACTCTACCACCACCATCATCATTACCATCATCGTCATCGTCATCAACATCGTCATCATTATTAATGTATAAAACAAGCTAGGTGTATGACGTACTGTATGCCGTGCTCTAACAAGACCTATATATTTTTTCCATTTGTTTTAGAAAATACGTCAACTGATTGAAAACCCCAAGGTGCGCGAGTTGGACTTGATGCGTATTGTACTACTTTACGCATTACGCTATGAAAAGAACTCCAGCAACGATGTCTCAGGCTTGCTAAGCATGTTGGCCAGGCATGGAGTTAGTGACCACTACCGCAGGGTGAGCTGGGTAGAATTTATTGCAAGGCATGTATGTCTGTAAAAGGATTTTTCCGCATAGTTTGACCTCAAACTCAACTAACAGGTTTCACGTTGTTTTTGTCGACGTTGCGTCGTTTCACGAGTTAACGTCGTCCTGAAGACGTGAAAATGATCTGAAAATAAACGTTGTGTGTAGAATGGGGACGGCGTTACGATTACTCTTGGGACTGAAAATTATTCATTTTCTTTGTTGTGTGAGAAAAATTCTATTGTGTGTTAAGGACGTTGTCCTTGACGTTCGCATTGTATTTGCTTAAAGGGGATTGGCATTAAAAATTAAGTTTGTCTAATTTGAAAGAACTCATAAAATTGTAATAGAAGATCCTTTACAACTTTTTCGTATCTTTCTGCGTTTTCAAGATATTTCAATTTGTTTGATATGTAAATGAGATGGTCTCTGACGTCAGGAGTGGGGTAAAATATTTTCATACAGAGCAAAATCACTTACATATCTAACATGAAATGTTCAGCGTCGCAAGGAGTTTTTATGTGCACAGTTTCAAATGATTTCGCTGAACAAACTTAGAGATATAACTGGTTTTGCTACATGTGAAAATATTTTAAAATAAAAGAAGAACATTTACATATCAAACAAATTGAAGTATCTTGAAAACGAAGAGAGATACGAAAAAGTTGTAAAGGATGTTCTATTATAATTTTACGAGTTCTTTCTAATTAGACAAACTTAAATTTTATTGCCAATGTCCTTTAAGCTCCCTATAATAATAGGAGAACATGATCATGATGCGTGGTGAAAATTTGGGTGCGGCCAGCCATAGATATGGGCACTTGTGAAACTACGTTGGAAGTACTTATGGAGGATTCGCCAGCTTGCTTCACGAGTTCGCCTCAGCTACTTTACCGTCTTTTTCTTCGTTTCTCTTCTTAGATTGTTTCTGCTATCGTACAATACTCTGGCAAGAACGTGAGATCAAGTGATTTATTTGGTCAAAGTAACACCCCAATGTCCTTGAGTCGTCGATTGTTCAAAGGGTTGAAAGTACGAAAAGCAGCAAACGTCCTTTCTTCTGTATTTTTGTTTCATTGACCTGTATACCTATAGTGGAGATAGGGGTCTTTTCTCTTATGCTAGCAACCGCTGACCTTATTCTGCGCTATAGATTTATCTGATTGTGGGCTCAGCCGCGCCTACAGTCCGATCAATGCACTCGTCAATACTAACTTAGGAAAAGGTCAGTGGTTACTACTTTGAGAGAAAGGATTGGTCACTCTGTCATTCACTGATAGGGACATGCAGTCTAGTTATATATATATATATAGGTCAGTGCTTTGTTTACGTTTATGCAAGCTTGTGCACGGTAAGGATAGTGTATGCTTGGTATAATGTAGCAATCATTCAGTAGCGGCGTTTGGGATCAATTGCTTGACCATGTTGTTTAAAGGGGCAGTGTCACCATTTGCGCATTTTTTTTGCACACATAGAAATAACTTCAAAAAATATCGGAAATAGCTCTAAATTGGACAAGAAACCAGAGAAATGAATCAAATGATATTTACCTTCTACGGTATTCCAATGAAAGCAGATGGGCTGCGAAGTCGCTATCGCTACATGAACCATATCCAGCTACGATTTTAGCATCTTTCCATGACTCAAATATAGTCAGTGATAAGTAAATACGTTTGTGCTGATTATTCCAGGCTTTCTGTGAACTATTTGATCCCTCGTATTTTCTCTTTCGGCCTGAATTATCGCGTCTTCCACCATGCGCCCCGCCAAGTGTGGCCGCCATCTTGGAAACAAACTTGAAACCTTCAGGCTGTAGTTTTTCAAGACGGCGCGTGATTATTGCGTGGGCTTTGCGAGTGACACTGTCCCTTTAAATACAGTATTCTTATTATATGGCACGAATTATTTCCGGTGAATCACGCGCTGTGATTGGTTGCTGACGTGGCGAGATTTCTCTGTAATGCCCGTAGGCATTATGAAAATTGTTAATGCCCTACGATTGGAAACAAACAAAAAATCCTACTAAGAAAGTTATTGCTGCAAAACGATGAAAATAAATGAAATAAATGACGATGAACATTATAAAAGTAAATTTTAGTATCCAGACGAGAAAGAAACAACAGAAGATAACGCTAGTTCGGTGTTTTGAAAAAGTTAAAGGAAGCGAAGACCAAGAAATACAAGATTGATTTTGTAATAAAAAGTGCCATATAATAAACTACTTAATAACCTCGACCGTTCGCTCTTTACGGTAAAATATTAAACCTCGGCCTTGAAGTATTAACCTCGCTGTCGCCCGGTCAATATAGCAAGACCTCGCTTTGACATTTTACCGTAAAGACCTCACTCTCGGTTATTAAAGTGTTTATGAAACGAAAATTAAGTTTGTCTTATTTGAAAGTACTTTTGAAATGACAAAGTAACATCTTTTGCTGTTTTTCGTTTCCTTGCTTCGTTTATGAGATATTTCAGTTTGTTTTATATGTGAAACTAACCAGTGACATCACAAGGTGCATAATGACTTACTGGGAAAGGTTATATATCTTTTCTGTTATCAAACGGAATCACTTCAAAGCAATTATGTGTGCGTTTTTCCCTTACAACAACAGAAATATACATTTTCAACTGATTCCGTTTAGTAATAGCAAAGATATATAACCTTTCCCAGTAAGTCATTATGCACGTTGTGATGTCACTGGTTAGTTTCACATATAAAACAAACTGAAATATCTCATAAACGAAGCAAGGAAACGAAAAACAGCAAAAGATGTTACTTTGTCATTTCAAAAGTACTTTCAAATAAGACAAACTTAATTTTCGTTTCATAAACACTTTAAGTAGTTAATAACGACGAAAATATTTTTGTAAAACTTCCGTAGACTAACTTTGTTGGTTTTTTTTGTTGTTTTTAGGGTGTTGAAAATATCTACACGCAACATGTTCCATTAATTCAAGAGATTTTGGATAACTTGATCAAAGGCAAGCTGAAAGAAACGCAGTTTCCGTATCTTGGACCTGCACAGCTAAGAGAAAGGTAACAAGAGCCTTGACTAGAACACTTCCAACTCCGTGTGAAGTGCGGCCACTTTTACTAGACCCACTTTCCAGTAAGTGGTGTTGGTGTCTTGGTGGCGCAGTGGTCATCCCATTGAACTCTAAGGAGACTGGAACGTTAACTCGCTTGCTCGTTTTGAAGCCAAAAATGGCGGACATGGAGGCCGCCATGCACGTCACCCCCAGTCCCTTTTACTTTATAGCCGAGAAAAAATGAAGCTGAATTTGGTGAAATGGGTTGCAAAAACAGCTTGAAATCAAAGAAAAACTAAACTTGTTAACCACTTTTAGGCTTCAAAATCCAATATACCGTAGAGTAGGTGAACACTGACATGACGAGTAAAAACAAGAAAAACAGTAAAACTATAAGCTCTCAAATGAAAGTCAACAATACGCAACCAAAATTGCGATGGTTTGGACAAATATAAAGAAAATACATAAGAATCCCAGCCCGAAAGTAGCGGGGCCCCGAAAGTAGCGGGGCCCCGAAAGTAGCGGCCCCTCGAAAGTAGTGGCCCTCGAAAGTAGCGGCCTCCCGAAAGTAGCGGCCCCTCGAAAGTAGTGGCCCTCGAAAGTAGCGGCCCCCCGAAAGTAGCGGCCCCTCGAAAGTAGCGGCCCCTCGAAAGTAGCGGCCCCTCGAAAGTAGCGGCCCCCCGAAAGTAGCGGGGCCCCGAAAGTAGCGGGGCCCCGAAAGTAGCGGGGCCCCGAAAGTAGCGGCCCCTCGAAAGTAGTGGCCCTCGAAAGTAGCGGCCCCCGAAAATAGCGGTCCCCCGAAAGTAGCGGCCCCCCGAAAGTAGCGGCCCCCCGAAAGTAGCGGCCCCTCGAAAGTAGCGGCCCCCCGAAAGTAGCGGGGCCCCGAAAGTAGCGGGGCCCCGAAAGTAGCGGCCCCTCGAAAGTAGCGGCCCCCCGAAAGTAGCGGCCCCCGAAAGTAGCGGTCCCCCGAAAGTAGCGGTCCCCCGAAAGTAGCGGGGCCCCGAAAGTAGTGGCCCCTCGAAAGTAGCGGCCCCCCGAAAGTAGCGGCCCCCCGAAAGTAGCGGCCCCCCGAAAGTAGCGGGGCCCCGAAAGTAGTGGCCCTCGAAAGTAGCGGTCCCCCGAAAGTAGCGGGCCCCAAGGGCTGCTAAATCCGAAAGTAACGGGGGCTGTTACTTTTGGAATTTTACGGTACTCGGAAAATACTTCTGAGCTCCAGACAGCAGACAGCCCCAATCGAACCTTCTAAGGGCGTTCTACACTACCGCTTAGGCGCTAGTAATACATTACCCAGCAATGTGAGATGTTGCCCAGATTTTATTACCTTTTGTAAAGACACTAGAAATATTATTTACAATAGGGCGTTAGAACGTCTTAAGTAGCTCCCATTTTAATTGTATATAGTAAGCATGTCAATAAGTATATTCTAGTACTTAATTTTAAACTTATTGTTTATCTATATTGTAGTATATATTTATTATCATATTTAATAGTTAAATAGTATTATTGTATAGTAAGTTAGTGGACAGGTGAAGAGCCACTCTGTGGAAATATTGTCCAATAAATCATTATTATTATTATTATTATTATTAAATGGGACTATGAATTTGCTCTCCATCCGAGCCTGAGTGTAGCTCAATGGTTAGATCGGTCATTAGAAGGTTGCAGGTTTGTTTCCTGTCTGGAGCTGAGAAATATTTTCTGATTGTATTTGAGCTTGATAAAGGTTTACTAAATTACTTGTTAAAGTTACATATATTAAGTTACATATATTAAGTAAATTAACCACGCTTAGTTTATTCATGCATAAATTATCTTTGATGTGCCGCGGTTAATATATAGGTTATTGACCTTGCATATTAAATGACCTACTATATCGACCTACTATATGACCTATAATACCATTTTTTTGTTAAATAACGACAAATATCGTCTGTGTCATGAATAACCAGCATAGTGACCGAGGTTAAGGTCACTAACCTATACGTATTTCACGTTTAGACCGCAAGATGTTATCGTCGTTATGGTTGGTGGAATTACTTACGAGGAAACTTTGGCTGTTCATAATATTAATAAAACCGTTCCCGGCATTCGTGTCGTGCTTGCTGGCACCACCATACATAACTGTAAAAGGTAAGTGTCGTTGCCAGGCTACGAGAAACAATTTCCTGAGGAAAAGAAAACTAGCAAAGGCAGCAATCACAACAACAGAAGCAGCAACAGCAGCAGCAGCAACAACAGCAACGACAACAACAACAACAACAACAACAACAACAACAACAGAAGCAGCAACAGCAACAACAACAGCAGCAACAACGACAACAGCAACAACGGCAATACCAACAACAACAACAACTATACAACAACAACATCACTACCAGCAACAACACCACCACCACCAACAACAACAACAACAACCACCTTTATTTATTTATTTAATATTTGTATCCTCTGTTATTTTACAAAAACAAATCAAGAAAGTAATTAAACTAAGTGTATAAGTATACTAGCTTTCAGAAATAACTATAAAAGCCAACAACTGAAGCTTTTGTAATTTTAGTTTCCTCGATGAAGTCGTAAAAGCCACTGGTCATGGCGGAGAAACGAGATCGAGGAATACTGGTGGTAGTCAGCGACATGCGCCAGCAATGTTTTAAAGCAGCGTGAACTTACCAATTGGAATGCATATAGCCCAACTATCTAGTCGTGGGTAAAAAGTATCACCCTTTTTTGTGAAAAAAGGGTGGTAAACTGTATCCTTGTTCTCATGAGAGCGACCACCATTAGTTAATTCTAACTACGTTGCCAGATTAAAACTTTTATTTTTTGAAGTGTCTACGAAGGGAAAAACTCTTTGGCGGTTTTGTTTTTGTTTTAATGAACAGAAGAGCGTGGCAGGAGCGTTCACCAAAGATTTCAAGAGAGTCCGACGTATATTCTTTGAGCTATGGTCTCTTAGACTACGTTTACACTAGAGCAAAACTTTATGGATTCGTAAAAGTTTCCGGATTCACTTTACCCTGCGAGCAGAGCCTTCTTTTCCTTATTTCTTCGCTGAGGAAGAAAAGTAGGCTCTGCTGTATTCGTGACTGGTTTCCATTGCGCATGCATGTCAGTTGCTTGGTTACAATCTCGAACCCCAGTCACAATCAGAGCAGAAAACAAAACGAGAACGGGTCTTAAACGGGTTACTTCGTCCTAAATCTTGGACGAAGCCAAACACGAATACAGCAGAGCCTACTTTTATTCCTCTCTCTCAGCGAAGAAATAAGGAAAAGTAGGCTCTGCTCGCAGGGTAGATTCACTTCGTACCGAGTATTCGGATTCGTTAGGCGTTTACACTACAACAGTATTCGGATTTGGCCGTTTACACTACACCCGCAGAATTCCTTATGTTCGTCATGTTGGTTTCACCGCAAACTCATATGACTGCGGGCGGAAAAGTATCCGGATTCATCGGAATAACCGTTTACACTACTGTACGTATTGTTTCGGATTCAAAAGTATTCGCATACAAGGGTTTTCCTTTTTGTCTGAGTTCGAAATCTCCAGATACGTGATCACACCGGAAAGTTTTTATTCCGGATTCACTGATTTTCTTGTGTGTAAACGGCAAAACGAATCCGGTATCAAAACGTTTCGGATTCGTCACAAATCCGGAGATTTTTGCTGTAATGTAAACGGAGTCTTAAAGTCTGCCATGGCCTGTTTTGTTTCTGGAGAAATTTGAGCTTTTGGTAACAATACCATACGGCGTACACTAATGGACATCTATGCATACAAACAATGGATTTCAGCGTCAACGATCTATCACCTGCGAAATTCATAAGGCATTATTGTTACCAAGGAGCTCAAATATCTCCAAAAACGAACTAACCATGGCAAACATTGAGAGTTCATAGCTCGAGAACTATGCGCCATATTCTCTTGAAATTTCTGTGCATTAAAACAAAAAGAGTACCAACGAGTTTTCACTTCATAGACACTTTAAGATTTTATATTAATTAGTTTCATCTTTTCGCAATTAGAGTTTCAGTATTAGCGAGATAATCAATAATTCTTACAATAATTTGGCAACAAAATACCCAACATACAAAACACACAAAAAACTAGAACACTATAAAAATGCAACATGTCGTCCTACCCTAGAATTCCCAATAATCAGTAAGTGTGAAACGGCCTTGAATTACCGATAATTGGTAATTGTAGGTAATTCTCTGTCCCACATGCGGGATGTTAAACTAAATTGCATATAACTAAAAAAAACCAGTAGGGGTGTTGTGGTCGGGGTCTGAGAGGTAATTTGTGGTTAGGTTTAGGTCCAACGGGGGGTTGTGGTTAGGTTTAGGGTTTCCGGGGGGGTTGTGGTTAGGGTTAGGGTAAGGTTTAGAGGTTGGGGTCGAGGTGGGGGGTTGAGCATTAGTTCTTTAAAATTAACAATTATTGTTAATTGTAGGCCATTGCACACTTACTGATTATTGGTAATTCTAGATGAGAGGATATGCTGAAAAATGTTACAGCAGTTTCAGGTGATTCGCGCCCACAGGATGTAAAAGTTCTTGGCGACGATAGTGGTTTTTGACATAAGGGAGTGGTTACCAAATCACGCGTTTCAACGATATTTAGTATATATATTATCTGAACAGCCTATTCCTATTTAGATCTCCCTAATATTGGTTTAAAACGGTCTTGATATTTTTTCGGACGACGTCGGTGGTGTTGGTGGTTTTGTTATTTTGCGTGATTTCCTAATCACTCCTTTATGTCAAAAACAACTATCGGCGCCAAGAACTTTTACATCCGGTGGGCGCGAATCACCTGAAACTGCTGTAAGTATCAGACTGAACGTCCGGTTTTGAAAAACAAAAATATTGAAATACCTACACAATTATGCTACGATAAAATCGTTTTATTATATGACAATGACGTCATTTTTCCATATTTGGGCAATGGAACGCAGCTTTTCCCAGGCCGGATTACACACTAAAAAACACATAAAAGGGTCTTTGCTCGAAACGTTAGAATCTACGTTCAATAATTTAGGCAGTACTCAAACCTTACTATATTTCCATTTACACACTAAAATCCGTATTGCACACTTCTATCCCGGTTTATCCGGTTTTAAAGACGTAATATCAAGCAAAATAGAAAGTCTAAACCAAAATGGCAAATGTTTTTAAGAGAAAAACATTTACACGAGACCAGACGAATTTTTATCCGGATGAAAATTTGTCCGGATGATTACGTGTACACGGTCCACTAAAATATTCGTTCACTTAACATTTCCGTTTACACGGAGTCGTATTAAGGCCTGGCCAAACGCTTTCCACATCGCATTCAACATCATTCAACATTGTTGAACGATGTTGAATAATGTTGAAAGCACGAGTGGCCAAATGAATTCAACATCGTTCAACATTCATGAATGACAATTAATTGAACGTGGGCTACCACAAAAGCTGGAATCGACAATATCCCGCATGGCGCATATCTCTGTTCAACAAAGTTGAATGAAATGTGGCCAAATGCGTTCAACACCTTTCAACATTTTGAGAACAATAGAAATGTTGAACGCGTGTTGAACGAAAATTTGAACATGTTCAACACCATTCAACAACGTTCAACATCATTCAACAGGGGTGGCCAAACGCTTTCAACATGTTGAATTCAACAATGTTGAACGATGTTGAATGAAATGTTGAAAGCCCGTTTACACTAGAGCGAAAGTGTCCGGATTCACATTGTTTTTTATTCCCAAGATTATAAAAAACAATGTGAATCCGGATACACTCTTGCTCTAGTGTAAACGGGGCCTTAGACGTAAGTTCGAGGAGAACTGTCGGGGTTATTATAGGTAAACTTTTCGGGTTAATGAGGGTTAATGAGGGTAAATGGTTAGTAAATAGTGGGGATTGGTCTCGTGATATGTAGATATCGAGGAGAACTGTCGGGGTTATTATAGGTAAACTTTTCGGGTTAATGAGGGTAAATGGTTAGTAAATAGTGGGGATTGGTCTTGTGATATGTAGATATCGAGGAGAACTGTCGGGGTTATTATAGGTAAACTTTTCGGGTTAATGAGGGTAAATGGTTAGTAAATAGTGGGGATTGGTCTCGTGATATGTAGATATCGAGGAGAACTGTCGGGGTTATTATAGGTAAACTTTTCGGGTTAATGAGGGTAAATGGTTAGTAAATAGTGGGGATTGGTCTCGTGATATGCGTAAGGAAACACCGAAAACGAGCCACCATTTTGTAACAACGTTTTGGTGTTTATAAAATTTGGTTTGGTCGTTTGGAAAGGTAATTATGTCGGGAATTGCTCGGGGGCATTACGAAGGTCGCGTTCAGGTTCTCGACAGCCGAAATAGTTGTCCACAGAAGCACTGATAGCAATATAAAACAACTTTCTTCTTCCAAGGAAATACTTTCCTTGATGGAACACAATGAAAAAGCGGCTCTTTGCCGTTTACACGGATATTTACAATATTTGGACGAATATTTATCTGGCACAAATCGCAATCCGCTTTCGTAAGTGGACGAAAATTCGACCGGATTCGTGCCAAAAATTTGAGAGGATGGGCGGGTCTCCGGACGAATTTTCATCCGGTCTCGTGTAAACGGGGCCTAATTGAACAGCCATATAATAAATATCCCATTGAATGGTTTGACCGATAATACGGCTGATCATTTTACTCGTTCCTAGCATTTTTCCTCGCTCTTTCAGGGCTCGGGAAAAT
This sequence comes from Paragorgia papillata, assembly GCA_035771165.1. Lineage (NCBI taxonomy): Eukaryota > Metazoa > Cnidaria > Anthozoa > Scleralcyonacea > Coralliidae > Paragorgia > Paragorgia papillata. The sequence continues at coordinate 2,689,150 of JAWNZC010000141.1, forward strand.
ACATCCGAAACTTGTAAAATAACTGCATGGCCGTATTATCGGCCAAACCATTCAATAAGTATAGGTTATAGTGACCGAAACCGAGGTCACTACGCTGGTTATTAACCCCGAGGGCCGCAGGCCCAAGGGTAATAACCAGCGTATAGTGACCGAGGTTAAGGTCACTAATGGACTTAGTAGCAACAGAGTTCTCTGTATGTTATGCTCATCTAAGATTTAAGATTAAAAAGTTTCATGTAGTACGAATGTGAATCAAGGTCACTAAGCAAAATCAACCCATTTTACGTTTCTCGGTGGCTATTGTGTTTTTTTTTGTTTATTTCTTGTGCTAAAGATTTCACAAAATACAAGTAGAGTGTAAAATCGTCCCTGGAAATAGGTTAGGATTTATGTTGTGGTTAGGGTATCGAAAAGATTGCTGAAATCTTGAGACTCACTGAAGCTCGACGACAAATTTGGAAAAACATATGTATATGTAGAGGTACTTAAACACTGACGCACGTTACCCAAGATCGTAGCGTAAATTACTTGAACCTAAACACGACATTTCTATATTGATAACCCAGTTAGTCAGTTGCACAATTTAACATTATTTGCAAATTTAACATTAAATGTTTGTTTTAAAAATAATCCATTATATGCAATATATATAAGCAAGATTTAAGGACTATTTAATAAAAATTCACAAACTTCAGTTTATAATTATCAATGCTAATATTCTATTACTGTAAATGGTGGTGTTTGTTGCGTTCTACTGAGTACTGACTTATAAAAATGTAGACTTACTGCGTAGATAGTGTTTCAGATAGAGCAAAGTGAAAGGGTGGTAAACAATACCGATATTAGTTTTCATAACGGAATACTGACGTTTTGAGTGGGGCCCTTACGTTTCACTCTGTATGATGAAGAGCTCCGATCGAAACGTCAGTATTTCGTTATCAAAACTAATCTCGGCAGTTCATTTTAATAATAATAATAATAATAACATTTATTTATACCGCGCAAATTCAACTTTAAGGTTTTCAAATGCGCCTTACAATAATTTTTGACATGGCCGAGTCGAAGGCATATTAAAGGCGCTCAGGCAGCCGCCATACGACACATATCGGCCCACGAATTACAGCTAAGACCTAGGTGTTGGTTTGCGGAGGGAGGAAAACCGGAGAACCCGTGAAAAACCCTCAAAGCACAGGAGAGACGAACTAAACTCGAGAACAGGGTTATTCCCAGACGGTCACCCATCCAAGTACTAACCCCTTCCAATCGGGCTTAACTATTCGTGAGAGGCAGCGCCCTAACAGCACACGCCAACCGTGCTCTACTGCCTTCAGTATAGATTGATTACACTACTGTGTGTTTTTACCTTGTTCAAATCATTCTGATGAGTAATGAGTTATAGCTATAAACACGTATGAACATTATGATTAGGGACAAGGAAAACAACAAACTATTCACAATACACTAACACTAGCTACTAAACACAGAATGGCACAACAAACCATATATACACAGCACGTCGTCTGATCGTATTTCTGATCGCCATTCAGTGCTCAACTCAGCGCGAACACATTCACAACACACTATATTAAAACACATGTCGCTCTGATCGGATTTTACATCATTCAGCGGAAACACTGGCAAAGCAAGTTCATTTAATTTTTTTTTTTTTTTTTTTTATTTTGCCACAAGAGAACCGCAATTTGCTTCCTGTATATAATAATAATCAGCGAATATTCAATAGCGTTATTGTTTTCCAAGTTGAGGGGGTGTAACGAGTCTTTGTTGTGCAATATGCTATATATCCACGTACGGGCTTCGTGTATGAGAACATTCATGCATAACGAGTTCTCGCTTGTGTCTATACGACTTAAGAAGTTTATCTGCTTTTATAGCCTTTGAAAGATGAAGTCAAGCGTTGTTTACGCTTTGGTTTTCTGGCTGTACTTTATCGGAGAAGGTTTTTGTCAATTAGGTATGTTTGGGCTGTGTGTGGTTATATACGTAATAGACAAATAAAAGTAGCGTGCCGCATAGGCAGTGTAGAAACAACAATCGAAATATAGCAAGGTTAGATATACTGCCGAAACAGAGAACGTAGGAGTCTAACGTTTCGAGCGAAGGCCCTTCGTCAGAGAGAAACGTGATAGAACGTAATAGACAGTTTGATGGTTGTCTTCAGTGTTTGTCAATTTGAACTCCGTTAGTCTGATGGGTTTGATAAGTTATATACGTTCGTATACATGCATGTAGTGCATGTGGTACGTTTGCGAGCTTGGTGTAATGTAAACAGACGTTCGGTGGACGTTCGTCAAGCTCAAATTCTCGGAAAAGATTTCTGAGCCCCAGACAGTGTTCGAACCTGCAACCTTCTAATGACCGGTTAGACGCTCTAACTGGTCATTTGAGCCGCAGTGACTCAATGGTTAGAGCTTCTAACCGGTCACTAGAAGGTTGCAGGTTCGAACCCTGTCTGGGGCTCAGAAATCTTTCTGAGTAATTGAGCTTGACGAACGTCCACCGAACGCCTGCATGGAGAACAACATTAGCCGTCACTCCTACGTTCATTAGTGTGACTCCCAGTTCTCTGTTTCGGCAGTATGTCTAACCGTACTATATTTCGATTGTGGAAACAACATTGACTATTTAGAGCAAAGTAAAAAGATGGTGAACTGCCAAAACTTTTAGCAGCGAAATACTGACGTTTCGAGCGGAACTTCGCAGTGACGGCGGAAGATGTTTTATATAGACCACTTTCATAATAGCGACTAATTTGAATATTCTTAATATGTGCATCTTAATAAGCCTTTCTGGCCTCGTTTGTGAGTCTGCAATTCAAAAGAATCTTTGCTTCATAACAAGGCCAGAAAGGTTCATTAAGATGCACATAAAAGAATATTTAAACTGGTGGCCATTATGAAAGTGGTCTATTAGAACGGCTAATTACTTGGGCTATCTGTAGTATAGGCGGAGTCTAGCGGTTTCGGCTCGCGGGTTTTTTCAATTAAAAATTCGTAATTAAATTATCTAATTAATTTCCGTAGTGCAAACTGATGATTGAGCCCAGTAAAGGTGAGGGCAATAAAACGCTAAATATATACAAAGAATATACTCTAATACACATCATAACATAAAGGTGGTCAGTAGAGGTGTGCGAATCCGATCCGAATCCGATCGGATTCGGACTAAACTTTTATCGTTTGGATCGGATCGGATTTTGTTCTTTTTTTCTCGGATCGGATCGGATTTTGTTCTTTTTTCCCCAGATCGGATCGAATCGGATTTTGCACTTTTTTACCCGCATCAGATTCACTTTTGTCATTGTTTTTGTCACAAAATTAACAAATTCACTCGTTGTATGCATATTGCACAATATATGATTAACAAATAAAACATAAAGCTCCGTGCATATGTACTCTTATAAAGGTTCGTTTGACGTCATTTGAACACGAAATAAGTTGAGCTATAGAGGCACGAGGCGTTACATTTCTTTCGTGTTCAAATCACGTCAAATGTACCTTTATAAGAGTACATATGCACAGGAGCGGTATGTTTTATTTGTTTTATAAAATATGAAGAAAAAACAAACTAAAAGTGTGATAGTTTTGAAAGTTCGCTAGCTTTTCCCGCCAGGTGACGCCATCCTACGCCACTTCACGCCATTTTACGTCATTCATGATCTTCATACTCTTATAAATGCACGGGGCCCAGCCAATCAGAGCGTGCGTAGAGGGCACCTTATTTTATAAAGGCTATTATTACATAAGATTATTATTGTATAGTAGTTTTCTTAATTTTATTTGTTCATTGGTTTCCTTTTCGGAAAGTTTGCGCAATTATTGCAACATATATCCGGTGTTTTAATTTTCTCAGCTTCTTTAATTTGAGCAGCTGTTTTCGGATCGGATCGGATCGGACTACGATTTTTTGGCTTCGGATCGGATCGGATCGGATTCGGATTGACAGTTTTGGCAAACCCTCGGATTACAAGGGGTCAATCCGATCCAACGCACACCACTAGTGGTCAGCCAACGGGGAGGAGGTGGTCAAATGAAATGAGTTTTTCCTCATCTTGAAGTGAGACAGCACGCATGGAAGAGATATCCTATAACAGCTAGATCGCACTATGCCCAATACAGGGGGTGGCTGTAATTCTAGCCCTATCCTATGCAAGACAGACCACCTGTTACGTTATGTTAGTCTGATAACAAGTTATAGAATCCTTACACAAGTTATTACATTATTTATATTACTCTTTCCAATACAGACCAACGGATGGAAAACATAAAAATTCTATTGGTGCCCAAATATTCCCTATATTTACATATCACATATCTATTGTCTTTGTAAATCTGTCATTCTACGCATTACTACTTTTTATATTCTATTTTAATGGCCACCTGTCTCGACTAGCCTGTATGCTTATTATAGGTGGTTTATTATTTAAATCTTCGTGTTGTATTTAAACCATTTAGTGCTAATAAAGTTGCTGTTGTTGTTGTTGTTGCTGGTGGTGGTGGTGGTGGTGGTGGTGGTGTTGTTACTGTTGCTGTTGCTGCTGCTATTGGTGTTGGCGTTGTTCTTGTTGTTGGTGGTGTTGTTGTTGGTGTTGGTGTTGTTGGTGGTGGTGGTGGTGGTGTTGTTGGTGTTGTTGTTGGTGGTGTTGTTTTTGTTTTCGGTGGTGGTGTTGTTGTTGGTGGTGTTGTTGTTGGTGGTGTTGTTGGTGGTGGTGTTGTTGTTGTTGGTGGTGTTGTTGTTGGTGGTGTTGGTGTTGGTGGTGTTGTTGTTGTTTTCGGTGGTGGTGTTGTTGTTGGTGTTGTTGTTGGTGTTGTTGTTGGTGGTGTTGTTGTTGGTGGTGTTGTTGGTGGTGTTGTTGGTGGTGGTGTTGTTGGTGGTGTTGTTGGTGGTGGTGTTGTTGGTGGTGATGTTGGTGGTGTTGTTGGTGGTGTTGTTGGTGGTGTTGTTGTTGGTGGTGTTGTTGTTGTTGTCGGTGGTGGTGTTGTTGTTGTTAAATAGTACACGTGGTGTTTCCACAATTTGTCTCCAATTACAAAATCACCACAATTTATTCATTTTAAGGAATTGATATTTTGAACTTTTTATTTTGTTTCAGGGACTGAAAGAGTGAAAACGCCATTCTGTTATGTGCTTTACGAATTTACAGCCTTTCCCAACGTGTTCAACCACACCGATCAAGACATAGCCATAGATCATATGTTGACCTTTTCTCCTCTACTTGCAACATTCTGCTCGAACGATCTGTTTTTCTTTACGTGTCTAGTTCATTTTCCCGCTTACGACTCTTCGACAAGTACTGTTGGAAAACCACCGTGTCGTTCGCTTTGTGAAGAGGTGTACAACGGCTGTAGATATGCCATGGAGCAGCTACAGTTTAAATGGCCTGAAGCTATTTCTTGCGAGAAATTTCCTAACGCAAGCTCTGCATGTTATGCTGGTGGTAAGCGATGTAGAATTAGTTGACAATAGCACAAAAGACAAAAAGATGCTGCTTTTAAGCGAGTTACTGTATATAACTATATGAACTATGTATGGGAAATACCACTATGCGATACGAGGATGACAGCAATTGTTAACAGTACTAAGAGGAGACCATTTTGGCTATAGTACACACACACACACACATATATATATATTTAAAAAACTCATTAATAATTCATGAGGAAAACACAAAGAAAAATCATAACCGTATCGTGGTTTTATATCTGATAAAATTTTCTCCTGATTTACATAAACTTTAGCTTTGATTTTCTCGCCTTAGACAACGTTATTTTTCAAAATTACTACGCCAACGAACTTACCAAATGGTGATCGTTTTTTAAGCCATTCAAAACACTCGCAGAACGTGTTTTATCAGATCTAAAACACTCCTGCTCGTGTTTTAAATAGTACATACAAACGAGCACGTGTGATTTTGTTCACGGAATGTCGGAAAGTGCTCAATACCATAAAGGTAGAGCGCAGTTTAAGTCGCTTGAAGATCGCCCCGCGTGAAATATTTTGAGGTAAGCCCACTTAAACTATATATGTATATAACACATTTGCCGTGTGCCATTTCCTCGTAAATCTCTCCTCAAAATGCAGGAAGTGCTATTTTAGGGACTCGCAAATATAAAAGAAGGAACCAAAGAAGAACCTAAGAAAGGGCAGTTCATTAAGCTCTCTTCATCACAGGAATGACAAAAGATTTTAATTTTTGAACTAATTTTTCTTTACTTTTCTAGACGCTCGTGAACGCAAAACACCAGGTAACGTGCTATGTTTGAATTATTAGAGGCATATTGGCAATGTGATTGTAGCTGTTGTTGATCCAGTTAATTAGATTACTGTAGTTCTGACCCTAACCCTAATCACTTGCCATAGTCGCTAACCCTGATTTTAATAATGACCACTATAACTACTAAACACTAATTGTGGTTGTTGTTGTTGTTGGTGGTGGTGGTGGTGGTCATCGTTGTGGTGGTCGTGAGGGGAGTGATGGTGGTGGTATTTTTGTTGTTTCTGGCAGTGGTGCTCGTGGTAGTAGTCGTAGTGGTGGTCGACGTGAGGGGGGTGGTCGTGATGGTGTTTTTGTTGGTGGTGGTTCTGATCGTAGTGGTTGTCGTGGTGGTGGTCGTTCTGGTGGTGTTCGCCGTCGTGGTGGTGGTGGTGGTCGTCGTGGTGGTGGTCCTCGTGGCGGGGTTCGTTGCTCAGCTGCAGGCCCAAACACCAGACGATTCTACTCGTCTAGGGGCGACATCTCGGTTAAACATAAAACAAAATTATTTTCGACTTTTTAGCTCCCAATGGTGAATGTTCAGCAACCATCCGAACGCCGATGTGTTTCACATTCACAACAACTAAATCGTTTTCGTCTGAACGGATTTTCACTACAGTAAATGTCCCTTTCGCCAATTACTTCAAGCACAATTCCCAAGATCAGGCTATTTACGAACTTAGCAAGCATGCCACCTTGGTGAACTTATTAATAACATTACAAAGTAGCCTTAAGGTTCAAAGTCAGAAGGATTCAGCCTCAACTTGTGTAAAAGAACTTGAGTATCTGTTGTGTACCCTTTACGTACCAAGATGTGGAGAAAGATTGCCAGAAGAATACTCGATAACCGAAGGTCGATGTAACACTACCATCAGTGTAGCTTGCAGACTGTCCCTTGCATTACTTCGCAACGAAGGTTATAATGTCAAATGGCCACCAGTTGTTGTAAACTGCAGTGTATTTTCAAGGAAAGCATTGGGAGGAAATGAAAGTAGCGGTAAGTATGGTGGTAGTGGTGTTGGTGGTGGTGGTGTTGTTGTAGTTGTTGTTGCTGCTGCAGCTGCTGCTCTTGTTGGTATTGTTGTTGCTGCTTCTCTTGTTGTTGGTATTGTTGTTGCTGCTTCTCTTGTTGTTGTTGTTGTTGTTGTTGTTGTTGTTGTTGTTGTTGTTGTTGCTGTTGTTGTTGTTGTTGTTGTTGTTGTTGCTCTTGCTAGTGTTGCTGCTGCTGTTGTTGTTTGTGCTGCTGGTGTTGCTGTTCTTGTTGCTGGTAGTAGTGTTGCTGGTGTTGTTGTTCTGTGTTTATTTAGTTTATCTCGCCCCAAGTCTATATTAATGATAAGTGCTCTCTTTCTCTTGCAGCTAATTATCACTTTGGACAGCTATGGTTTGATGGCCTATCACCACCTCCACCTTCAGTTAAGCTTACTAAGAGTGGGCCGAATTTCCTGGACATAACTTGGAAGAGGTTTCCAAGCAATTTCACCTTTGGTTTTAGCCACACTACTATACTTTTCAAACCCACAGCTTTAAAAACCCAGTATAACTACACGTCTTTCAGAATTGAAACAGTTAACGCTCGTATTCTAAGCTTAAAAAGAGGCGTAATGTATGATGTATTCGTTAGCACAGTGAATAAGCAGATGCGATATCCTGGAGCTTTTGCAAAATTACAGCTCGAAACCACTGATGCTATTGCTACTCCGGCATTTTGCTCTGAATTTTACAACTTTACAAGCTTCCCAAATGTCTTTGGTCATAAGAACGAAGTCGATGCTATGTTCCATATGCACACGTTTTTTCCTCTTTTTGACACAATGTGCACCTCGAAACTGAAACAATTGATGTGTTCTGCGTTTCTTCCTCGATATGACTCTTCCTATAAGGTTATCCAGAAACCATGTTTGTCTCTATGTAAGGATGTTTTTGATCGATGTGCCTACGCAAGAGACAAAATCAAGTTTAAATGGCCTAAAGAATTAGAATGTGAGAAACTTCCTCAAGAACCATCCGCTTGCTACAGTAAGTCATGTATATTATGCCAATATCGATGTATTTATTCACACCTGCGGTGTACAGTCACACCTGCATTTATATCTATACATTCACACTTAGCTATGCATTCAAAGCTACACATTCACACCTATACATTGATACCTATACATTCACACCTATACATCCACACCTATACATTTACACCTATACATTCACACCTATACATTCACACCTATACATTCACACCTATACATTCACACCTATACATTCACACCTATACATTCACACCTATACATTCACACCTATACATTCACACCTATACATTCACACCTATACATTCACACCTATACATTCACACCTATACATTCACACCTATACATTCACACCTATACATTCACACCTATAGGTTCACACCTATATATTCACACCTATATATTCACACCTATACATTCACACCTATACATTCACACCTATACGTTCACACCTATACGTTCACACCTATATATTCACACCTATACATTCACACCTATATATTCACACCTATACATTCACACCTATATATTCACACCTATATATTTACACATATATTCACACCTATACATTTACACCTATACATTCACACCTATACATTCACACCTATACATTCACACCTATACATTCACACATATACATTTACACCTATACATTTACACCTATACATTTACACCTATACATTCACACATACTTACACACCTATACATTCACACCTATACGTTCACACCTATACGTTTACACCTATACATTTACACCTATACATTCACACCTATACATTCACACCTATACATTTACACCTATACATTCACACCTATACGTTTACACCTATACATTTACACCTATACATTTACACCTATACATTCACACCTATACACTTACACCTATACATTCACACCTATACATTCACACCTATACATTCACACCTATACATTTACACCTATACATTTACACCTATACATTTACACCTATACATTCACACATACTTACACACCTATACATTCACACCTATACGTTCACACCTATACGTTTACACCTATACATTTACACCTATACATTCACACCTATACATTCACACATATACATTTACACCTATACATTTACACCTATACATTTACACCTATACATTTACACCTATACATTCACACATACTTACACACCTATACATTCACACCTATACGTTCACACCTATACGTTTACACCTATACATTTACACCTATACATTCACACCCAGGGGCGGATCTAGGGGGGTGCGAACGTGGCGAAAGCCACGGTCAGATTTTTGTGATCTAAAAAAATTCTTGATCGACCTCCACAGAAACGCACAGTTAATCGGTGATTATCTTAAACTCCACTAATTTACTTTAAACTTGAATAGATTACCTATATTTTATAATTTCAACAAAATCAACATGTAAGTCCTTTAAAAACTATTTAAACTTCATCAAAGTCTCGAAATAATTACGGGTAATTGAGAAATCAAATTATTTCTACGACAACTCTCCGAAAGCTTTCCGAACTCAGCCCTTAGTGTTTGGAACGAAGTCGTAAAAGTGCAACCGCGATTTTGAGCCACGGACAGCGGGCTTTACGTTACTAAAAATAGCAAGTTGAGCCACGGTGGAGGGGTGCAAGCCAATCACAGCGCAAGGATTTGAGTTTTGAGCCACGGTGAGCCACGGTAGCCATGTTTTTGTTGCGCAATAGTACCAAGAAGCTACAATCGGTAAATAATCGGGAGCTTTTCGTCAAATGACTCAAATTTCAAATTTCATCTTGTTCGACCTCGAACAAGAATGGCTTTCCAAGCGAAGGTTGATGTTTTGGGACAGCTTACTCAACTTTTTGGGCGCTTAAATTCACCAGAGGATATTTCCGAAGAATTGGTTTTATTGAGGCAACAATGCGAAAGCGTCTTGGCAGAAGAAAGACAGCGTGCGGTTTTGTTTATATCAGATGAATCTGATGGACAAAATACGGTGAGAACTTGTGAGTTTTCAAAGCTTCAATTTCCGAAGAGCCAGTTGGATAGATCTTTGCTTTGTTTACCCGTAAGGTGAGAATTAATCTAAATAATATATCTATCGTTTTGAATACGCACAAGGTATACATGTATGCAAATTGTATATGTAAATTAAGTGTGCAAGGGAGCATGCTTCGCTACTACGGTACAGCTATTACAAAATCATTAATCATCATTTGATGTTGCACCATTGACTCAACAAACGGGTATGCTGATAAATAAATTTCATACTTTTTGCGTGTTTTATTTTTTTTTAGTTCGCAATATAGGTATAATAATAGCAAAGTTAATGAGCAAATTCGAAGCTCAGAATGCTGGAAATGCGCTTTCCGGGGTTCAAATTTCAAAAATTTTCCGGGGGGGGCATGCCCCCGGACCCCCTTGTGCGTGGACCTTATCCTGACACGGTCAGAAATATAGCTGGATCCGCCCCTGCACACCTATACATTCACACCTATACATTTACACCTATACATTCACACCTATACGTTCACACCTATACACTTACACCTATACATTCACACCTATACATTCACACCTATACGTTTACACCTATACATTTACACCTATACATTTACACCTATACATTCACACCTATACACTTACACCTATACATTTACACCTACACCTATACATTCACACATACATTTACACCTATACATTCACACCTATACATTTACACCTATACATTCACACCTATGGCTATACATTCACACCTATACATTTACACCTATACATTCACATTTATACATTCACACCTATACATTCACATTTATACATTTACACCTATACATTCACACCTATACATTTACACCTATACATTCACACCTATACATTCACACCTATACATTTATACATTCACACCTATACGTTCACACCTATACATTCACACATATACATTCACACCTATACACACACACCTATACATTCACACCTATACACACACACCTATACATTCACACCTATACATTCACACACATATACACACACCTATACATTCACACCTATACATTCACACATATACACACACCTATACATTTACACCTATACATTCACACCTATACATTCACACCTATACATTCACACCTATACATTTACACCTATACATTCACATTTATACATTCACACCTATACATTTATACATTCACACCTATACGTTCACACCTATACATTCACACATATACATTCACACCTATACACACACACCTATACATTCACACCTATACATTCACACATATACACACACCTATACATTCACACCTATACATTCACACCTATACATTCACACCTATATATTCACACCTATACACAGACACCTATACGTCTATAACTACATCTATACATTCTCATATATTCCTATACCAATACACCTTTCAAATCTCAGCTCTTCCTCTTCTCTTTCCCTCTAACTCTAGTTTATATCTGCTTCGGATTTTGGTTTATGTCTTATTCTTTATGTTTATAGAAGAGTTATGTTTGTGTCTTTTCAGCCAAAGAATCTAATAGGTCTGTCTATTCGGATTGCGTTGGGACGGAAGAACAATCAATCTGTTCGTTTATGAAATTAGCCACGAGTAATGAATATCCTTATTTCATGCATGTGGACAAGAACTTTAACAACTATTTTAATCACACGTCGCAAAAGCAAGCTGTTTACGAACTCGGTAAACATGTTAGACTACTGAGCATATTGTCGTGGTTTATACAATATCCAACTAGTAACAAGGACCCTGTTACCACATGTATTCGAATCCTCAGCTTTACCCTGTGTACTCTGCATCTTCCGAAGTGTAACAGCGACTATGGAATAACCCCAAAGCAGTGCAGACTATTTGTAGACGAGACCAGGACATGTTCAGCCGCTCTCCGAAGTGCTAGAAGGTTTGGTTATGTCATAAAATGGCCGCCTGTTCAACTCGACTGTGCTTCATTTCCATCCCGTGCTACGCCTTTTAACGGTGAGTATTACAAGAGGGAGATAGAAGTTAGTATATGGAATGACTCTATTATTTGAAGACTGCGCCAAGTGACGAATTGAACTGTACTGCGCATCCCACAAGCTTCTCTCTTGATCGCTTGATCGGCTACTTCTCATTTTTTTCGCACTAAAATGCTTCGCATTGATGGATCGAATACTTTTTTGTTCCGGTTGTCCAGAGAAGTGGTGATCTGTCCAAATATATGAAAAGTAACAGCGGTTTTGCTGGCGCGAGAACGGGACCTATTCGAACTGACAAAACGTAAAATACGGGACAGAATAATGACAAGATAAATCATCCGACCATAGTTAGTGGAGGGAGATGGTTTGGAAACTCGGCAAAAGTCATTGTTCTATGGTTTTGTTTAATTTGTCTAATTTCATGGTCACTGAACGTATTGTATTTTCTGTATAATGAAGCAGTCATCCAATAGCAACGTTCGGGTTTAATTAGTACAGTCCTTCGTCGTCACGTGTTGTAAGTCCTTGTTCGTTGTGTAGTCCTTCGTCGTCACGTGTCCATAGAATTTCCTTTCTTCAACCAATTGCCTTTCTCCAACATGAACACAATAACATGACCATTGCATGCAGCCTAGACATTTTTCGTGGCTGAGCTGTGGCCTATGGGACTGGGAACTAAATTCGCTTCATGACGTAAGCAGAGTTAATGCTCCGGAAAAGCCTAGTAGATTTGCCAAATCCCAGACCATTGTATTTATTCATTTTTCTTTATACAGTTACAAGTCTTTCAACCATCGGCATCGAGCCACCACTTAAATATCAAATCTATATTTTACAACCATAATATTAAGTTAAAATAATATTCAGCAATTGTCCTCTGATCGATTCCTATCAATTTCACGCTCTGGATTCGACTCAACTTCACGCTCTGGATTCGACTATTAGACACATGAAAATATGACATCTTTCAAGCGTAAAATACTCCTGGCAAATATATTACCATTTCAGAATCATCTTCAGAGAAACATCAACAGAAAATCATGAAGCATTGGCCATGCATGTGGCGAACGTTTTACATTTATACACTCACGAGTTCACCTTCATTTGACATAAAATGCATCCGATTCGTTCGGGAAATCAAATAACTTTCACAGAATGCCAGGAATACTCGATTTATATTGTAAATGCTTCAACAATACCTTGAACTTCCATTAAATCGACAAAAATATCAATAACTTGAGATTTGGCGCCACCAACTTTGAGAATCTAGAGTGGGGCAGTTTTGGGGCAGTTTTGATTGGGAAATCTACTAGGCCTTCTATTTCCCGTTGTCTCTCCCCTTACCTGAGAGGAACTTACCTTTCATATCTGAGAACTTGAATCTTGTAAAAAAAATTGACATCTGAAACCTGTAAGTAGAAAGTAAACGAAATAAATTTTAAAGATAAAAACCCCCAACTAACATGCTTCGCAAAGTAATTGGCCATTTTCGAAAAGAGTTGAATCAGACTGGTGATGGGTTAGTCACGCTAGGGCAGTCGGGATCGCTTGGAGCAACAATTTCGTGCTTGGTAGCGTAAGCACAATGAAACAACACCGAACGTTTCGCATGCGTGAAGGGAAGAGTAGACATTGCAAGAGATGTGGCAAATAGCCGTGGTAACAACGAGACAGTGAAGACTAAGTAAGACTCGACTATTCATTTGTGTTTTAAAAAAAGGGGCACAATATTGACAAAGAAGCCATGTACAAATTACCTACCTTATCTTTTTGGTGGTATGCTTGTAATTTTAACTTTTGTGTGGGACTCTCGGACCAGTTTAAATATTTCCGTGATTTCCCGCTCTTTTGAGTTGCGAGCCCAGACGTAGCCTGGTACCCTGGCCCAATTTCAAAAGAAATATGGGCCAGGTAACCACTAATCTCATTCTCGCGTCATCAGGGCTAAATCCACTTATGACGATTGCAGTTTTACTCATAGCCAATACAAACGCGCGAAATTTCAACCAATAGGAAAGCAGTGGTTACCAGGCTAGCCCAGACGTCGTGCAGGCGCAAAACGTTTGGCAGCGGTGTTCAATGAAACTGTCCTTCCAAACGATCCCAAGAACACCAGCGCTTAATGCTCTTCATAAATGCACGGTCTTTATCTGTATAAAGCCCAAGGAAGTATACAGATAAAGACAAAACCTTGTGCAGTTTGAACTAAATTAGTTAATTACCTCGAACCTCGGCATTAAGCCTATACGTCCCTCGGGCTGGCTTAATCCTCGGTTCTCGGTAATTAACTCTTTGTTTTTTTCCTTCTTCAGGTAAATATGAAGCGGTTCCTTTTGGTAATTCGATACCTCCACCCTCTTCTGTGAGATACACCACTATCCGCAATCCCAGCGCAGTCACCTTGCGTTGGCAACGTTACCCTGTGAGTGCTACCAGACGAAACGCTCCACGAATTGAGTTGCTGTACAGACCAGCTAACTCTGAAACGACTTATACTCACACTCATACCAAGATAGGAAGTCTTGGTCAAATAATCACAGACTTTACACCCAACACAAATTACGAAGTACTGGTCGCTGCACTCGATGACAAATTGGAAGTACCAGGACGTTTTGAAAAACTTACTTGTAAGTATTTAGCTGCTCATATAGGTATAAAGGATGCAGAATTATCTGACCTTTAAAGTGCGTATCTCATGGTTGGGGATTTTACATATTTAGGATATTTGGAACATTTTAAGACGATTTGTAATATATCTTCTTTTCCTAAAATTTCATCTTCATGGACTTTTTTGCTGTTAAAGTTGGCGATTTTGACGATGGCCGTGAAAATTTTTTACTGGGTTCTAGTCGCCGGAAGTGAC
This sequence comes from Paragorgia papillata, assembly GCA_035771165.1. Classification (NCBI taxonomy): domain Eukaryota; kingdom Metazoa; phylum Cnidaria; class Anthozoa; order Scleralcyonacea; family Coralliidae; genus Paragorgia; species Paragorgia papillata. Next base: position 2,704,268 of record JAWNZC010000141.1, read on the forward strand.
GTAAAGCAGGGAGACCTTCTCAGACAGCAACAGTGTTTACATCGGGAGTTTACGGTTCATCTTGGATTTTCTTGGCTTTATTCAGGTTATTTTGTCGGAAATTCTTTTAAAAACTATGCCAAACAGGTGCGTAGTGTTTTTACTCTCGAAGGAACCCAATTGATATGCTAGAATAGCGCTGTATGCCATTCATTTTTTTTGGACAATAACGATGTACAATCCCGACTCACGAAAGGCGAATAAAAGAAGGATAGCTTCGGGTGAAAGGAACGCCGAATTGTCAAGGATAAAGGTGTGAAATGAACGCCGACATCTACTTCTGTGATCTGTTCGTCGTTCGAAGTAGTTTCAACGGGAATATTTAGTACTAAGACGATTCACAGCAGTTTATCACGAGGAAAACCCGTCGGTGTGGCGATTACAAAACGACAACAATAGAGCGTGGGGAAGTGACAAGAACTTGTGCATATCATCAGTCTCATATTTCTTTTTATCGAAGTATTGTTTGCGTTCGATCTTTGATCAAGAATATATCGAAATATACTTGACTTGGTAATGTCGTCTACCTCTGGTTCTAACACTGATAGCTAAAATGACTAGACTAGGATGTAAACATTCCGGGATACGTAATCGAGATCGAAGACGAAGTAAAACTGTCTTCCAGTGCAGTGCGGCCATACCTGAAGACGAATCATCTGAATGCATTGTCAAGCCGTATGAAGACGAGTCGGTTGCCGATGAAATTTGGATCGTAAATCATAATGAGCAAATGCGACCTGAAAAAGGTCTTTAGTACGACGGCTACAAATTCGCTTTTGAGGGGCACGATAAGATAAATGATTGGTAAGTGATCAGTGAATTTATGTTTACGTTTTATCTGCAATGTTGTTTTCACGCATTTGCTAAAACAAAATTGTATGCTGTCAAAGCCATATGCATGATTCGCATGTTTAATTCTATTGATATTACTCTGACACTGAACTGCTTAATGGGAATGCGAAGGAATGTCAGTAAATCAAAGCTTGCATTGAAATGGTTTATAATAACAGTGATCAAGTTCTTTACACTTGTTTGCCTGGAAATGTGGTCACTGCGTCTAGCGGGACACTTACATCGAAAAATTGACAAGATTAAGTATCAAATAAAAGATCAGTACAGAAAACAGGTAGGAACTAAGGAACTGTCTGTTGATTATAGAATAATGGAATACTTGCATCCACTTTTGAAATTTGAACTTGCAGGCGACAGTAACATACAGAGTCAATTTCTTCAAGTTTGAAGATGAAATCGCACAATTGTTGTTGTTTATCGAATTGGACGAGCACTGAATTGTGGCAATTTTGAAGAACGAAGCAATTCTATTAGCCTAGGTGAATTGTGCGCAGCTGGCTTATTCGCAAGTGGAAATCGGAAAGCGAACGGGTATTCTATTAATCAATACTGACAGTATCTACCTGCTTTCTACATCTTCTATTTTATACTTTGCCTCGTCAATTCTTCGATATTTGCAGCCCGCTAGACGCAGTGACCAGATATATAACAAATATAAACATGCGAATCATTTGGCTTTGACATACAATTTTGTTTTAGCAAATATGGCCAATTGCAAATATGGCATGCCAGTATATACAACATTCGACAAAACGTAAACATAAATTCACTGATAAAGCAAACTTTCATAACTTACAAATCGTTCACCTTATTGTGCCCCGCAAAGCGAATTTATAGCCATCGTAGAATATATTTTTCAAGTCGCATTTCATCCTAAGCTCGTCTTCATACGGCTTGACAATGCATTCTGATGATTCGTCTTCAGGTATAAATGGCCTAGACAGTTTTACTTCGTCTTCGATCTCGATTACGTATCCCGGAATGTTTACCTCCTAGTCTAGTCATTTTGGCTATCAGCATTAGAACCAGAGGTAGACGACATTACCAAGTCAAGTATATTTCGATATATTCTTGATCGAAGATCGAATTCGATAAAAAGAAATATGAGACTGATGACATGCACAAGTTCTTGTCACTTTCCGGAAAAACACGCTCTATTGTTGTCGTTTTGTAATCGCCACACCGACGGGTTTTCCTCGTGATAAACTGCTGTGAATCGTCTTAGTACCAAACTACTTCGAACAACGAACAGGTCATGGAAGTAGATGTCGGCGTTCATTTCGCATCTTTATCCTTGACAAATCGGCGTTTCCCGAAGCTATCCTTTTATTCGCCTCCAGTGAGTCGGGAATCGGGATTGTACATCGTTATTGTCGCAAAAAAAGAAATGGCATACAGCGCTATTCTAGCATATCAATTGGGTTCATTCGAGAGTAAAAACACTACGCACCTGTTTGGCATAATTTTTAAAAGAATTTCCGACAAAATAACCTGAATAAAGCCAAGAAAATCCAAGGTGAACCGTAAACTCCCGATGTAAACACTGTTACTGTCTGAGAAGGTCTCCCTGCTTCTACGTCACTTCCGGCGACTAGAACCCAGTAAAAAATTTTCACGGCCATCGTCAAAATCGCCAACTTTAACAGCAAAAAAGTCCATGAAGATGAAATTTTAGGAAAAGAAGATATATTACAAATCGTCTTAAAATGTTCCAAATATCCTAAATATGTAAAATCCTCAACCATGAGATAGGCACTTTAAGATGCGCCCTGTTTTAAAGCGTTTGGATAAATCTGGACAAAGTTATGGCTATATGAAGTTTTATCTATTAGGCTCTAGCAGGTGACGTGAAAGTCGCCATGTTGCGTGGCAACGTCAAAATACCGATGTTTAGTGGACCAAATAATGATGGTACAATCTTGGACAATAATGTTGTAACACCCCCTCCCCCCGATTCAATGTTGACCGAACTGAAACAATGTTGGACTGGAGTTTCATATAACAACATTGAATCGGGGGGAGGGGTTGACTGTTACAACTATTATTGTCCAAGATTGTCCTTGACTGATTTTTTTTAATATTGTATAAAATACAGCTAAAATATGATTTCAATTTGTAAATTAAAGTCAATAAACAAATTGTGAAATTTGAGATTGTTTCGTGCAATTAGTAGAGAGATATTTGCATTTAAAAATGTATAGATTGCACTCTACTACGAGGCCCTTTCTTTGTTACTCAATAATATCTACGTCACTAGAACAGTATTGCGAGAGAATGTGCATTCTGTCGGTGGAAAAAATGTAGGTTTCGATACTTGGATAGCTGTTGAAAGAGAGATGTATTTATAATATTACTATTGTTTAGATATGACACTCATATTTCAGCCGTTGGGTGATTGATATCTGAGCCCGCTTTAACTGAATCTATCTGACATTATGATGATTGGGGGAAAACAAGCACGGTGTATTTCATTTCATAATAGAACATTTTATTTAAGTTTAAAAATTATTTCCCCAGCTAATACTATCAAAGAATTGTCAATGGGAGCATTATTATTTTTATATTAAGATTAATAGCTTCAAAAACTACAGAAGACCCGCTACTTTGTCGTTGGAAATTTGAGAAATTAACGTATTGCGGTACGCGTTTTAGACGAAGCGAAATCTGGAAGAGGTTGAAATCATTCAATAAATAAATGTAAAGCTTAAGCCTCTTTTATAGAATGCTTGTAAAGCCACATTTATTCATATACAGTTGGTTTCATTTCCCCCTGCGCAATTATATACCGCCTTTTGCAACGGTCTACCACGGTCTACCACGGTCTACCATGGGTTTCAAAGGGAATTACATGTATATTAATTTTATTATATTGTAGTGGTAGACCGTGGTAGACCGTGGTAGACCGTTGCATAAGGCGGAATAAAATTGCGCAGGGGAAATTAAACCAACTGTATATGAATAAATGTGGCTTTACAAGCATTCTATAAAAGAGGCTTAAGCTTTACATTTATTTATTGAATGATTTCAACCTCTTCCAGATTTCGCTTCGTCTAAAACGCGTGCCGCAATACGTTAATTTCTCAAATTTCCAACGACAAGGTAGCGGGTGATTGATATCTGAGCCCGCTTTAACTGAATCTATATCTGACATTATGATGATTGGGGGAAAACAAGCACGGTGTATTTCATTTCATAATAGAACATTTTATTTAAGTTTAAAAATGATTTCCCCAGCTAATACTATCAATTAATTGTTAATGGGAGCATAATTATTTTGATATTAAGATTAATAGCTTCAAAAACTACAGAAGACCCAACGGCTGAAATATGAGCGTCATATCTAAACAATAGTAATATTATAAATACATCTCTCTTTCGATTCAACAGTTATCCAAATATCGAAACCTACATTTTTTCCACCGGCAGAATGCACTTTCTCTCGCAATACTGTTCTAGTGACGTAGATATTATTGAGTAACATGTACAAAGAAAGGGCCTCGTAGTAGAGCGCAATCTATACATTTTTAAATGCAAATATCTCTCTACTAATTGCACGAAACAGTCTCAAATTTCACAATTTGTTTATTGACTTTAATTTACAAATTTAAATCATATTTTAGCTGTATTTTATACAATATTAAGAAAAATCAGTCAAGGACAATCTTGGACAATAATGTTGTAACACCCCCTCCCCCCGATTCAATGTTGACCGAACTGAAACAATGTTGGACTGGAGTTTCATATAACAACATTGAATCGGGGGGAGGGGTTGACTGTTACAACTATTATTGTCCAAGATTGTCCTTGACTGATTTTTTTTAATATTGTATAAAATACAGCTAAAATATGATTTCAATTTGTAAATTAAAGTCAATAAACAAATTGTGAAATTTGAGATTGTTTCGTGCAATTAGTAGAGAGATATTTGCATTTAAAAATGTATAGATTGCACTCTACTACGAGGCCCTTTCTTTGTTACTCAATAATATCTACGTCACTAGAACAGTATTGCGAGAGAATGTGCATTCTGTCGGTGGAAAAAATGTAGGTTTCGATACTTGGATAGCTGTTGAAAGAGAGATGTATTTATAATATTACTATTGTTTAGATATGACACTCATATTTCAGCCGTTGGGTGATTGATATCTGAGCCCGCTTTAACTGAATCTATCTGACATTATGATGATTGGGGGAAAACAAGCACGGTGTATTTCATTTCATAATAGAACATTTTATTTAAGTTTAAAAATTATTTCCCCAGCTAATACTATCAAAGAATTGTCAATGGGAGCATTATTATTTTTATATTAAGATTAATAGCTTCAAAAACTACAGAAGACCCGCTACTTTGTCGTTGGAAATTTGAGAAATTAACGTATTGCGGTACGCGTTTTAGACGAAGCGAAATCTGGAAGAGGTTGAAATCATTCAATAAATAAATGTAAAGCTTAAGCCTCTTTTATAGAATGCTTGTAAAGCCACATTTATTCATATACAGTTGGTTTCATTTCCCCCTGCGCAATTATATACCGCCTTTTGCAACGGTCTACCACGGTCTACCACGGTCTACCATGGGTTTCAAAGGGAATTACATGTATATTAATTTTATTATATTGTAGTGGTAGACCGTGGTAGACCGTGGTAGACCGTTGCATAAGGCGGAATAAAATTGCGCAGGGGAAATTAAACCAACTGTATATGAATAAATGTGGCTTTACAAGCATTCTATAAAAGAGGCTTAAGCTTTACATTTATTTATTGAATGATTTCAACCTCTTCCAGATTTCGCTTCGTCTAAAACGCGTGCCGCAATACGTTAATTTCTCAAATTTCCAACGACAAGGTAGCGGGTGATTGATATCTGAGCCCGCTTTAACTGAATCTATATCTGACATTATGATGATTGGGGGAAAACAAGCACGGTGTATTTCATTTCATAATAGAACATTTTATTTAAGTTTAAAAATGATTTCCCCAGCTAATACTATCAATTAATTGTTAATGGGAGCATAATTATTTTGATATTAAGATTAATAGCTTCAAAAACTACAGAAGACCCAACGGCTGAAATATGAGCGTCATATCTAAACAATAGTAATATTATAAATACATCTCTCTTTCGATTCAACAGTTATCCAAATATCGAAACCTACATTTTTTCCACCGGCAGAATGCACTTTCTCTCGCAATACTGTTCTAGTGACGTAGATATTATTGAGTAACATGTACAAAGAAAGGGCCTCGTAGTAGAGCGCAATCTATACATTTTTAAATGCAAATATCTCTCTACTAATTGCACGAAACAGTCTCAAATTTCACAATTTGTTTATTGACTTTAATTTACAAATTTAAATCATATTTTAGCTGTATTTTATACAATATTAAGAAAAATCAGTCAAGGACAATCTTGGACAATAATGTTGTAACACCCCCTCCCCCCGATTCAATGTTGACCGAACTGAAACAATGTTGGACTGGAGTTTCATATAACAACATTGAATCGGGGGGAGGGGTTGACTGTTACAACTATTATTGTCCAAGATTGTCCTTGACTGATTTTTTTTAATATTGTATAAAATACAGCTAAAATATGATTTCAATTTGTAAATTAAAGTCAATAAACAAATTGTGAAATTTGAGATTGTTTCGTGCAATTAGTAGAGAGATATTTGCATTTAAAAATGTATAGATTGCACTCTACTACGAGGCCCTTTCTTTGTTACTCAATAATATCTACGTCACTAGAACAGTATTGCGAGAGAATGTGCATTCTGTCGGTGGAAAAAATGTAGGTTTCGATACTTGGATAGCTGTTGAAAGAGAGATGTATTTATAATATTACTATTGTTTAGATATGACACTCATATTTCAGCCGTTGGGTGATTGATATCTGAGCCCGCTTTAACTGAATCTATCTGACATTATGATGATTGGGGGAAAACAAGCACGGTGTATTTCATTTCATAATAGAACATTTTATTTAAGTTTAAAAATTATTTCCCCAGCTAATACTATCAAAGAATTGTCAATGGGAGCATTATTATTTTTATATTAAGATTAATAGCTTCAAAAACTACAGAAGACCCGCTACTTTGTCGTTGGAAATTTGAGAAATTAACGTATTGCGGTACGCGTTTTAGACGAAGCGAAATCTGGAAGAGGTTGAAATCATTCAATAAATAAATGTAAAGCTTAAGCCTCTTTTATAGAATGCTTGTAAAGCCACATTTATTCATATACAGTTGGTTTCATTTCCCCCTGCGCAATTATATACCGCCTTTTGCAACGGTCTACCACGGTCTACCACGGTCTACCATGGGTTTCAAAGGGAATTACATGTATATTAATTTTATTATATTGTAGTGGTAGACCGTGGTAGACCGTGGTAGACCGTTGCATAAGGCGGAATAAAATTGCGCAGGGGAAATTAAACCAACTGTATATGAATAAATGTGGCTTTACAAGCATTCTATAAAAGAGGCTTAAGCTTTACATTTATTTATTGAATGATTTCAACCTCTTCCAGATTTCGCTTCGTCTAAAACGCGTGCCGCAATACGTTAATTTCTCAAATTTCCAACGACAAGGTAGCGGGTGATTGATATCTGAGCCCGCTTTAACTGAATCTATATCTGACATTATGATGATTGGGGGAAAACAAGCACGGTGTATTTCATTTCATAATAGAACATTTTATTTAAGTTTAAAAATGATTTCCCCAGCTAATACTATCAATTAATTGTTAATGGGAGCATAATTATTTTGATATTAAGATTAATAGCTTCAAAAACTACAGAAGACCCAACGGCTGAAATATGAGCGTCATATCTAAACAATAGTAATATTATAAATACATCTCTCTTTCGATTCAACAGTTATCCAAATATCGAAACCTACATTTTTTCCACCGGCAGAATGCACTTTCTCTCGCAATACTGTTCTAGTGACGTAGATATTATTGAGTAACATGTACAAAGAAAGGGCCTCGTAGTAGAGCGCAATCTATACATTTTTAAATGCAAATATCTCTCTACTAATTGCACGAAACAGTCTCAAATTTCACAATTTGTTTATTGACTTTAATTTACAAATTTAAATCATATTTTAGCTGTATTTTATACAATATTAAGAAAAATCAGTCAAGGACAATCTTGGACAATAATGTTGTAACACCCCCTCCCCCCGATTCAATGTTGACCGAACTGAAACAATGTTGGACTGGAGTTTCATATAACAACATTGAATCGGGGGGAGGGGTTGACTGTTACAACTATTATTGTCCAAGATTGTCCTTGACTGATTTTTTTTAATATTGTATAAAATACAGCTAAAATATGATTTCAATTTGTAAATTAAAGTCAATAAACAAATTGTGAAATTTGAGATTGTTTCGTGCAATTAGTAGAGAGATATTTGCATTTAAAAATGTATAGATTGCACTCTACTACGAGGCCCTTTCTTTGTTACTCAATAATATCTACGTCACTAGAACAGTATTGCGAGAGAATGTGCATTCTGTCGGTGGAAAAAATGTAGGTTTCGATACTTGGATAGCTGTTGAAAGAGAGATGTATTTATAATATTACTATTGTTTAGATATGACACTCATATTTCAGCCGTTGGGTGATTGATATCTGAGCCCGCTTTAACTGAATCTATCTGACATTATGATGATTGGGGGAAAACAAGCACGGTGTATTTCATTTCATAATAGAACATTTTATTTAAGTTTAAAAATTATTTCCCCAGCTAATACTATCAAAGAATTGTCAATGGGAGCATTATTATTTTTATATTAAGATTAATAGCTTCAAAAACTACAGAAGACCCGCTACTTTGTCGTTGGAAATTTGAGAAATTAACGTATTGCGGTACGCGTTTTAGACGAAGCGAAATCTGGAAGAGGTTGAAATCATTCAATAAATAAATGTAAAGCTTAAGCCTCTTTTATAGAATGCTTGTAAAGCCACATTTATTCATATACAGTTGGTTTCATTTCCCCCTGCGCAATTATATACCGCCTTTTGCAACGGTCTACCACGGTCTACCACGGTCTACCATGGGTTTCAAAGGGAATTACATGTATATTAATTTTATTATATTGTAGTGGTAGACCGTGGTAGACCGTGGTAGACCGTTGCATAAGGCGGAATAAAATTGCGCAGGGGAAATTAAACCAACTGTATATGAATAAATGTGGCTTTACAAGCATTCTATAAAAGAGGCTTAAGCTTTACATTTATTTATTGAATGATTTCAACCTCTTCCAGATTTCGCTTCGTCTAAAACGCGTGCCGCAATACGTTAATTTCTCAAATTTCCAACGACAAGGTAGCGGGTGATTGATATCTGAGCCCGCTTTAACTGAATCTATATCTGACATTATGATGATTGGGGGAAAACAAGCACGGTGTATTTCATTTCATAATAGAACATTTTATTTAAGTTTAAAAATGATTTCCCCAGCTAATACTATCAATTAATTGTTAATGGGAGCATAATTATTTTGATATTAAGATTAATAGCTTCAAAAACTACAGAAGACCCAACGGCTGAAATATGAGCGTCATATCTAAACAATAGTAATATTATAAATACATCTCTCTTTCGATTCAACAGTTATCCAAATATCGAAACCTACATTTTTTCCACCGGCAGAATGCACTTTCTCTCGCAATACTGTTCTAGTGACGTAGATATTATTGAGTAACATGTACAAAGAAAGGGCCTCGTAGTAGAGCGCAATCTATACATTTTTAAATGCAAATATCTCTCTACTAATTGCACGAAACAGTCTCAAATTTCACAATTTGTTTATTGACTTTAATTTACAAATTTAAATCATATTTTAGCTGTATTTTATACAATATTAAGAAAAATCAGTCAAGGACTGTCCTTGACTGATTTTTTTTAATATTGTATAAAATACAGCTAAAATATGATTTCAATTTGTAAATTAAAGTCAATAAACAAATTGTGAAATTTGAGATTGTTTCGTGCAATTAGTAGAGAGATATTTGCATTTAAAAATGTATAGATTGCACTCTACTACGAGGCCCTTTCTTTGTTACTCAATAATATCTACGTCACTAGAACAGTATTGCGAGAGAATGTGCATTCTGTCGGTGGAAAAAATGTAGGTTTCGATACTTGGATAGCTGTTGAAAGAGAGATGTATTTATAATATTACTATTGTTTAGATATGACACTCATATTTCAGCCGTTGGGTGATTGATATCTGAGCCCGCTTTAACTGAATCTATCTGACATTATGATGATTGGGGGAAAACAAGCACGGTGTATTTCATTTCATAATAGAACATTTTATTTAAGTTTAAAAATTATTTCCCCAGCTAATACTATCAAAGAATTGTCAATGGGAGCATTATTATTTTTATATTAAGATTAATAGCTTCAAAAACTACAGAAGACCCGCTACTTTGTCGTTGGAAATTTGAGAAATTAACGTATTGCGGTACGCGTTTTAGACGAAGCGAAATCTGGAAGAGGTTGAAATCATTCAATAAATAAATGTAAAGCTTAAGCCTCTTTTATAGAATGCTTGTAAAGCCACATTTATTCATATACAGTTGGTTTCATTTCCCCCTGCGCAATTATATACCGCCTTTTGCAACGGTCTACCACGGTCTACCACGGTCTACCATGGGTTTCAAAGGGAATTACATGTATATTAATTTTATTATATTGTAGTGGTAGACCGTGGTAGACCGTGGTAGACCGTTGCATAAGGCGGAATAAAATTGCGCAGGGGAAATTAAACCAACTGTATATGAATAAATGTGGCTTTACAAGCATTCTATAAAAGAGGCTTAAGCTTTACATTTATTTATTGAATGATTTCAACCTCTTCCAGATTTCGCTTCGTCTAAAACGCGTGCCGCAATACGTTAATTTCTCAAATTTCCAACGACAAGGTAGCGGGTGATTGATATCTGAGCCCGCTTTAACTGAATCTATATCTGACATTATGATGATTGGGGGAAAACAAGCACGGTGTATTTCATTTCATAATAGAACATTTTATTTAAGTTTAAAAATGATTTCCCCAGCTAATACTATCAATTAATTGTTAATGGGAGCATAATTATTTTGATATTAAGATTAATAGCTTCAAAAACTACAGAAGACCCAACGGCTGAAATATGAGCGTCATATCTAAACAATAGTAATATTATAAATACATCTCTCTTTCGATTCAACAGTTATCCAAATATCGAAACCTACATTTTTTCCACCGGCAGAATGCACTTTCTCTCGCAATACTGTTCTAGTGACGTAGATATTATTGAGTAACATGTACAAAGAAAGGGCCTCGTAGTAGAGCGCAATCTATACATTTTTAAATGCAAATATCTCTCTACTAATTGCACGAAACAGTCTCAAATTTCACAATTTGTTTATTGACTTTAATTTACAAATTTAAATCATATTTTAGCTGTATTTTATACAATATTAAGAAAAATCAGTCAAGGACAATCTTGGACAATAATGTTGTAACACCCCCTCCCCCCGATTCAATGTTGACCGAACTGAAACAATGTTGGACTGGAGTTTCATATAACAACATTGAATCGGGGGGAGGGGTTGACTGTTACAACTATTATTGTCCAAGATTGTCCTTGACTGATTTTTTTTTAATATTGTATAAAATACAGCTAAAATATGATTTCAATTTGTAAATTAAAGTCAATAAACAAATTGTGAAATTTGAGATTGTTTCGTGCAATTAGTAGAGAGATATTTGCATTTAAAAATGTATAGATTGCACTCTACTACGAGGCCCTTTCTTTGTTACTCAATAATATCTACGTCACTAGAACAGTATTGCGAGAGAATGTGCATTCTGTCGGTGGAAAAAATGTAGGTTTCGATACTTGGATAGCTGTTGAAAGAGAGATGTATTTATAATATTACTATTGTTTAGATATGGACACTCATATTTCAGCCGTTGGGTGATTGATATCTGAGCCCGCTTTAACTGAATCTATCTGACATTATGATGATTGGGGGAAAACAAGCACGGTGTATTTCATTTCATAATAGAACATTTTATTTAAGTTTAAAAATTATTTCCCCAGCTAATACTATCAAAGAATTGTCAATGGGAGCATTATTATTTTTATATTAAGATTAATAGCTTCAAAAACTACAGAAGACCCGCTACTTTGTCGTTGGAAATTTGAGAAATTAACGTATTGCGGTACGCGTTTTAGACGAAGCGAAATCTGGAAGAGGTTGAAATCATTCAATAAATAAATGTAAAGCTTAAGCCTCTTTTATAGAATGCTTGTAAAGCCACATTTATTCATATACAGTTGGTTTCATTTCCCCCTGCGCAATTATATACCGCCTTTTGCAACGGTCTACCACGGTCTACCACGGTCTACCATGGGTTTCAAAGGGAATTACATGTATATTAATTTTATTATATTGTAGTGGTAGACCGTGGTAGACCGTGGTAGACCGTTGCATAAGGCGGAATAAAATTGCGCAGGGGAAATTAAACCAACTGTATATGAATAAATGTGGCTTTACAAGCATTCTATAAAAGAGGCTTAAGCTTTACATTTATTTATTGAATGATTTCAACCTCTTCCAGATTTCGCTTCGTCTAAAACGCGTGCCGCAATACGTTAATTTCTCAAATTTCCAACGACAAGGTAGCGGGTGATTGATATCTGAGCCCGCTTTAACTGAATCTATATCTGACATTATGATGATTGGGGGAAAACAAGCACGGTGTATTTCATTTCATAATAGAACATTTTATTTAAGTTTAAAAATGATTTCCCCAGCTAATACTATCAATTAATTGTTAATGGGAGCATAATTATTTTGATATTAAGATTAATAGCTTCAAAAACTACAGAAGACCCAACGGCTGAAATATGAGCGTCATATCTAAACAATAGTAATATTATAAATACATCTCTCTTTCGATTCAACAGTTATCCAAATATCGAAACCTACATTTTTTCCACCGGCAGAATGCACTTTCTCTCGCAATACTGTTCTAGTGACGTAGATATTATTGAGTAACATGTACAAAGAAAGGGCCTCGTAGTAGAGCGCAATCTATACATTTTTAAATGCAAATATCTCTCTACTAATTGCACGAAACAGTCTCAAATTTCACAATTTGTTTATTGACTTTAATTTACAAATTTAAATCATATTTTAGCTGTATTTTATACAATATTAAGAAAAATCAGTCAAGGACAATCTTGGACAATAATGTTGTAACACCCCCTCCCCCCGATTCAATGTTGACCGAACTGAAACAATGTTGGACTGGAGTTTCATATAACAACATTGAATCGGGGGGAGGGGTTGACTGTTACAACTATTATTGTCCAAGATTGTCCTTGACTGATTTTTTTTAATATTGTATAAAATACAGCTAAAATATGATTTCAATTTGTAAATTAAAGTCAATAAACAAATTGTGAAATTTGAGATTGTTTCGTGCAATTAGTAGAGAGATATTTGCATTTAAAAATGTATAGATTGCACTCTACTACGAGGCCCTTTCTTTGTTACTCAATAATATCTACGTCACTAGAACAGTATTGCGAGAGAATGTGCATTCTGTCGGTGGAAAAAATGTAGGTTTCGATACTTGGATAGCTGTTGAAAGAGAGATGTATTTATAATATTACTATTGTTTAGATATGACACTCATATTTCAGCCGTTGGGTGATTGATATCTGAGCCCGCTTTAACTGAATCTATCTGACATTATGATGATTGGGGGAAAACAAGCACGGTGTATTTCATTTCATAATAGAACATTTTATTTAAGTTTAAAAATTATTTCCCCAGCTAATACTATCAAAGAATTGTCAATGGGAGCATTATTATTTTTATATTAAGATTAATAGCTTCAAAAACTACAGAAGACCCGCTACTTTGTCGTTGGAAATTTGAGAAATTAACGTATTGCGGTACGCGTTTTAGACGAAGCGAAATCTGGAAGAGGTTGAAATCATTCAATAAATAAATGTAAAGCTTAAGCCTCTTTTATAGAATGCTTGTAAAGCCACATTTATTCATATACAGTTGGTTTCATTTCCCCCTGCGCAATTATATACCGCCTTTTGCAACGGTCTACCACGGTCTACCACGGTCTACCATGGGTTTCAAAGGGAATTACATGTATATTAATTTTATTATATTGTAGTGGTAGACCGTGGTAGACCGTGGTAGACCGTTGCATAAGGCGGAATAAAATTGCGCAGGGGAAATTAAACCAACTGTATATGAATAAATGTGGCTTTACAAGCATTCTATAAAAGAGGCTTAAGCTTTACATTTATTTATTGAATGATTTCAACCTCTTCCAGATTTCGCTTCGTCTAAAACGCGTGCCGCAATACGTTAATTTCTCAAATTTCCAACGACAAGGTAGCGGGTGATTGATATCTGAGCCCGCTTTAACTGAATCTATATCTGACATTATGATGATTGGGGGAAAACAAGCACGGTGTATTTCATTTCATAATAGAACATTTTATTTAAGTTTAAAAATGATTTCCCCAGCTAATACTATCAATTAATTGTTAATGGGAGCATAATTATTTTGATATTAAGATTAATAGCTTCAAAAACTACAGAAGACCCAACGGCTGAAATATGAGCGTCATATCTAAACAATAGTAATATTATAAATACATCTCTCTTTCGATTCAACAGTTATCCAAATATCGAAACCTACATTTTTTCCACCGGCAGAATGCACTTTCTCTCGCAATACTGTTCTAGTGACGTAGATATTATTGAGTAACATGTACAAAGAAAGGGCCTCGTAGTAGAGCGCAATCTATACATTTTTAAATGCAAATATCTCTCTACTAATTGCACGAAACAGTCTCAAATTTCACAATTTGTTTATTGACTTTAATTTACAAATTTAAATCATATTTTAGCTGTATTTTATACAATATTAAGAAAAATCAGTCAAGGACTGTCCTTGACTGATTTTTTTTAATATTGTATAAAATACAGCTAAAATATGATTTCAATTTGTAAATTAAAGTCAATAAACAAATTGTGAAATTTGAGATTGTTTCGTGCAATTAGTAGAGAGATATTTGCATTTAAAAATGTATAGATTGCACTCTACTACGAGGCCCTTTCTTTGTTACTCAATAATATCTACGTCACTAGAACAGTATTGCGAGAGAATGTGCATTCTGTCGGTGGAAAAAATGTAGGTTTCGATACTTGGATAGCTGTTGAAAGAGAGATGTATTTATAATATTACTATTGTTTAGATATGACACTCATATTTCAGCCGTTGGGTGATTGATATCTGAGCCCGCTTTAACTGAATCTATCTGACATTATGATGATTGGGGGAAAACAAGCACGGTGTATTTCATTTCATAATAGAACATTTTATTTAAGTTTAAAAATTATTTCCCCAGCTAATACTATCAAAGAATTGTCAATGGGAGCATTATTATTTTTATATTAAGATTAATAGCTTCAAAAACTACAGAAGACCCGCTACTTTGTCGTTGGAAATTTGAGAAATTAACGTATTGCGGTACGCGTTTTAGACGAAGCGAAATCTGGAAGAGGTTGAAATCATTCAATAAATAAATGTAAAGCTTAAGCCTCTTTTATAGAATGCTTGTAAAGCCACATTTATTCATATACAGTTGGTTTCATTTCCCCCTGCGCAATTATATACCGCCTTTTGCAACGGTCTACCACGGTCTACCACGGTCTACCATGGGTTTCAAAGGGAATTACATGTATATTAATTTTATTATATTGTAGTGGTAGACCGTGGTAGACCGTGGTAGACCGTTGCATAAGGCGGAATAAAATTGCGCAGGGGAAATTAAACCAACTGTATATGAATAAATGTGGCTTTACAAGCATTCTATAAAAGAGGCTTAAGCTTTACATTTATTTATTGAATGATTTCAACCTCTTCCAGATTTCGCTTCGTCTAAAACGCGTGCCGCAATACGTTAATTTCTCAAATTTCCAACGACAAGGTAGCGGGTGATTGATATCTGAGCCCGCTTTAACTGAATCTATATCTGACATTATGATGATTGGGGGAAAACAAGCACGGTGTATTTCATTTCATAATAGAACATTTTATTTAAGTTTAAAAATGATTTCCCCAGCTAATACTATCAATTAATTGTTAATGGGAGCATAATTATTTTGATATTAAGATTAATAGCTTCAAAAACTACAGAAGACCCAACGGCTGAAATATGAGCGTCATATCTAAACAATAGTAATATTATAAATACATCTCTCTTTCGATTCAACAGTTATCCAAATATCGAAACCTACATTTTTTCCACCGGCAGAATGCACTTTCTCTCGCAATACTGTTCTAGTGACGTAGATATTATTGAGTAACATGTACAAAGAAAGGGCCTCGTAGTAGAGCGCAATCTATACATTTTTAAATGCAAATATCTCTCTACTAATTGCACGAAACAGTCTCAAATTTCACAATTTGTTTATTGACTTTAATTTACAAATTTAAATCATATTTTAGCTGTATTTTATACAATATTAAGAAAAATCAGTCAAGGACAATCTTGGACAATAATGTTGTAACACCCCCTCCCCCCGATTCAATGTTGACCGAACTGAAACAATGTTGGACTGGAGTTTCATATAACAACATTGAATCGGGGGGAGGGGTTGACTGTTACAACTATTATTGTCCAAGATTGTAGCTTGGGAATAGTCCCTTTGCACATGACGTCAAAACATGAATCTGGAGGACAACTTCAAAGTTGCGATGTTCAATAGAGCGAATTGTATACATCAAAATTTTATTGTTGAGAATGAGAAGCATTTGTCCCTCCACCCAAGTCCAAGAACTCAATAGGCCTATATGCTAAATGGCGCACAATAGACAAATTTAATTCACACGAATTTAATTCGAATTAACTTCGTCGGTAATGCCACGTAAATGCGACGTCGAGTTAAACGTCGAATTTCAGTCGAATTTAATTGTTTTTACTTGGACGCGTTGAGCCTGAAAACGATTCCTTGAAAACATGGCGCCGAATTGTCACAGACAGAAGAGATTCGCAGTGATGGATCCAATCTCGTCCCCAGAGCCAAATTGCCCCGGCCTCGCGTGCGAGGGGTTTGGCTCTGGGAACGAGATTGTGATGGATCCAGCTTGATCTGATAGGGGGGGGTGCTGCAAGGGGGGTGCTGCAAGGGCAGATCTATAATATTTTTAACCTTAGTCAAACCATTCCTAGGGGGGTCCGGGGGCATGTCCCCCCGGAAAATGTTTGAAATTTGGACCTCTGAAATGGCATTTCCTGCATTCTGACGGTACTTCGAAGAAAGATTTAAAAGTTTTAAATCGTGTTTTCAATAGCGCATTTTATCAAACCTGGAAGGTGTCGAATAAATTTAGGGATAAAGTGGACGTTTTATTATGGATTTTATTAGGGATATCACAAGGAAGCTAGACATTAGAAATGTGATTGACATTTTCAAAGAAAAGCCACGTCGCATCCCACTGCAGCAGGGCACTAATTGAGTAATTGGCTGCACCCCCTTGGCCAAGGGCACCCCCCCCCCGCACCCCCCTGTAAATCCATCACTGGTAACTCGAACACGCATTATCGTCGCATTTAAACACGCATTTCAGACGAATCGAATTTAATTCGTGTGTTGAATTTAATCGAGTTATACGTCGCAGTTTCGTCGAATAAAATTACAATTAAATTAATTCTATCGTCTAAATTCGTCTATTGTGCGACGTTTAGCGCAATTTTGTTTAGCGCGTAGTTTGGATATGTGATATAATCGAAAGTCGTGTTTGATCTGCTATCAAAACACCACGAAGTGTGTTAAAAAACCTCTGCTTCGTCTCCGTTTTTCAACACACTTCTCCGTGTTTGATATCAGATCAACCACTCCTTCTGGTGTATGATATATAACATGAAATCTGACTTAGGTTTCAGGCCCAATGAACTAATTTTCCGTAATGACCGCATTTTTGGTTAATCGTTCTTTGCAGATGAACAGGGCACCACCATCCACGAAATTCCAAAAATCTCAAATTTTTATGGCAGTGCCGGGGTGGTCAACTGTCATAAATATTACCGCCGTACCATTCTACCTAACAGATTTGGTGATACGTCCATAGACAAAGCAAGAGAAAGGTTTTATCCATTTTCCCCTCTAGTGTATACTTTTTGTTCTGAAGAGTTGGCTCTATTTTTGTGCTCTGTTTTTCTGCCTCGTTTCAACTCTCCTACTAACGCTCGTCAATTGCCGTGTCGTTCTTCGTGTGAAAGAGTTTACAGTAGTTGTTCATATGCAATTAAACGTTTAAAGTTTTTTTGGCCTCCTGAGTTAAAGTGCGATAAGTTTGATCATGGAGCGTCGTGTAACGGTAAGAATTTTAGAGTTTGTGTTTTGTTTGTTTTGTGGGAGGGAGGGAGGGAGGGAGGGAGGGAGGGAGGGAGGGAGGGAGGGAGGGAGGGAGGGAGGGAGGGAGGGAGGGAGGGAGGGAGGGAGGGAGGGAGGGAGGGAGGGAGGGAGGGAGGGAGGGAGGGAGGGAGGGAGGGAGGGAGGGAGGGAGGGAGAGGGAGGGAGGGAGGGAGGGAGGGAGGGAGGGAGGGAGGGAGGGAGGGAGGGAGGGAGGGAGGGAGGGAGGGGGAAAGAGAGAGTGAGAGTGAAAGTGAGTGGGAGGCAGGGAGGGGAGGGAAAGAAGAAGAAGGATGGATGGTGGGAGGGAGAGAGGGAGTTAGGGACGAAGAGAGAGAGGGGGAAAGAGAGAGTGAGTGTGAAAGTGAGTGGGAGGGAGGGAGGGACGGGAGGGGAAGGAGGATTATGGATGGATGGCGAGAGTGAGGATGGCGGGAGGAAAAGAGGAGGGAGAAGGTGGGTAGGAGGGAGAGAAAGAGGGATGATGGATGGATAAATGGAGGGAAGAAAGATAACAGGAGCGTGTGTGTGTGTATTGGGGGGGGGGGGAGGTAGATGGATGGACGGGTGGTTGGATGGGTGGGGTGAATGGATTCAGTGTATTACCTGTTTTTGCTATAGATATCACGAAGGAAGTATCAAGTCTAAATGAAAATTTGTTGCCGCCGCCTCCATTGGAATCACGACGTTAGTATTTCTGTGTTTATCATAAAATGCGTTTGTTGTTTTTAATTAATTAACCCTTTCGCGCATGTCTTTCCGAGACTTCTCTCCAGTCCTTGACGAGCAAAATCGTCTGGCGTTAAAGAGGATTTCCAGTCCTCGCATGAAGCAACACGCTGCACGCGAGTACTCGCACGGTTTCCACTGTATTTCCACGAAACGCAGCTCGTTGCGATAACTCGCGGCTGATAAACGATAGCCGAGGTGTTTGGATATCCTGATGAAGCACTATTCTGAGTGTTTGATATAGCAACTCTAACAAATCGGTATTTTAAGAGAAAATCGAGGTGGAAGTTCGATTAATTTATGTAATTTCTTCCTTCAATATCCATGCAAATTAACCATCGACACGGTAATGACTTCCTTTGTGCAGTCTCATGAATTTAATACTAGCTAACGAGTTTGAAATGTTGACATAATTTGTTTTGATTGGTTTATTTACCGCGAGTACTTGCCGTGAGTAAAAAATAGTTCAAAATTTCCAACTAGCTTGCGAGTTCCCGCAGCGAGCTTGCGAGTTCCCGCAGATCCGTCGTTAGACAGATTAAAAAGATAAAGTTGTTCCATACTTCCAAAACAACATTGCGCATAAAAGGGTTAATATAATTAATTATCTTTGTCTTTTTTAGCAAAAGGAAAAATTGATGAACGACGACTACCAAGCTCCAATGAGCCACAGTGCAAACCAATTATACCCAATCTAATTTGTTCCTCTATTATAATCGCGCCGTCTCGGCGAACCAGGCGAGCTTTGGCAGTCGATCAGAGTAAATATTTCAAGTCAACGTTTGCAAGTGGGCAGTTAAATTATTTTAACCACTCATCAACAGATGAAGCTGTTTACGAATTGAGCAGATTTTTGCCTCTGATAAGTGCCTTGCGTTGGGCAGTGGCAGGAGAGGACAAATTTCAATTTGATTATTGTGCAAATGATTTGATCGCTGTGTTGTGTCACTTACATGTACCTGTATGTCCCCGGAATACAAAGTTTATCACGCGACAGTTTTGCAGGAAAGCGTTGAGCAATTCCTCCGCTTGTTACTTTGCCATAACTGAACTTAAAAAGCGAGGATATAACTTTGTTTGGCCTCCTGTAGAAGTAGATTGTTTCGATGTCAACTGGTTCAGTAATTTAACTCTGTCTATGAAACGTAAGTAACTGCATGACCTTTGCATGACCTTTGTAACTTATGTAAATATATTTAAAAAACTCATTAATAATTCATGAGGAAAACACAAAGAAAAATCATAACCGTATCGTGGTTTTATATCTGATAAAATTTTCTCCTGATTTACATAATAAACTTTAGCTTTGATTTTCTCGCCTTAGACAACGTTATTTTTCAAAATTACTACGCCAACGAACTTACCAAATGGTTTTTTAAGCCATTCAAAACACTCGCAGAACGTGTTTTATCAGATCTAAAACACTCTGTATCGCCTCGTGTTTTATATCTGATAAAACACTCCTGCTCGTGTTTTAAATAGTACTTATTATCTGGCTGAAAATTCGTCTGGGAACATATAAAAATCTTCAACGGCATTTGGCACAATCAAAATTAAATAAATTAATAATTAATTATATAGCATGATTAGTTTTATTTTGTGTTTTTATTCACCAATTTTATTGAATTAAGTGCACTGAACAAACTGAACCCAATTAGAATTCTAAAATTCAAACGGGAAGATATAAGAAGCTTCGATGGCATTTGGCAGAACGAATTCAGGATTATGTCCTGCTATGGGAAAAATAGGAAATGTTATTGCAGGAACAACGGAGAATCCGAAAAAGGTGGTAAGGCCCTCCTGCACTGTGGGAAGGCTTTACACCTTTTTTTAATGATCTGCAAGTTTTAGCTTGAAAATTTCTGAGTTGAATGAATATTGAATATAAAAGAGAATTAGACGTTTTCGTTGGGAAATTTTAAACAATAATACATCCTGAAACATTAATGCATTTTTTTATAAAAACTGCTTATTTGAAAGCGCAGAAAATGAATCCTTATATATATTGAAAACTTGGCTAAAATTGAGTTGCAACAACTATTTTTTGTCGTGTACGCTAAAAAATCTCTAAATTCGCTAAACGTCTTAGAAAATAGTAAGTTGCCTTACAGTAGTCACTTATATAATTATATTCTCCTTTTGCAGATAGCATACGTGAAAGTATGCCCTTCCCACTTCCACCACCAAGAAATATCAAAGGTGAATCTGGTTCTTTCTATATATATATTGAGTTTACTCCGATTGTCAGCAAGGTGGCCACTGTGGTATTGTACAGACAAAATGGTAGTGTTCTGCCGTACACCGTTCAAAAGATACGAAGAGGGAAGGACTTTTTTAAGCTGAAACCACTAGCACTAGGAAACGTTTATGAGATACATCTAGCAACATTAAGATATGGTTTTCCTGGGTCATTTGTCAGTCTTACGAGAAGCACATATGGTAAGAATTTGTTTTGAATAAAATAATTATTGTGGGACGACGAACTCGGGTGGAGAATAATGATAAATGGGGTTATGAAGTAATTATAAGTAATAACATGACTTGAGGGAAATTAGCGATTAAATTTCCCCGCCGCGGAGGGAAGGTTTGTGAAAGATTTTTACAAATCTTCCCGAGGCAAAGGGGAAATTTAATCGCTAATTTCCCGAAAAAGTCATGTTATTAGTTCGTAATATTATGATCGCCGAGGAAAACTTTGGGAATCTTACCGACAGGAAATTTACACGGTTGATCAGAGAAGTTGCATCTAATTTTCCCGTGCATGTTGATGAGGGAAAATATATGCAAGCGGGAAATTTAGAAGAAGACAAAAGATTTCTTTGTCTGTAGAAGAAGACAAAAGATTTCTTTGTCGGGATATACCCCGATACAGAACGGCCACTCATTCTGTAAATAGTACATATATATATATATATATATATATATATATATACGTATACGTATATGTATACGTATACGTATACGTATAGGTATACGTATACGTATATGTATACGTATATACATATATATATACATATATATATACATATATATATACATATATATATACATATATATATATATATATATATATATATATAGATATATATATATATATATATAGATATATATATATACATATATATATATATATATATATATATATATATATATTATATATATATATATATATATATATATATATATATATATGTATATATGTATATATGTATATATGTATATATGTATATATGTATATATATGTATATATGTATATATATATGTATATATATATGTATATATATATGTATATATGTATGTATATATGTATGTATATATGTATGTATATATGTATGTATATATATATATATATATATATATATATATATATATATATATGTATCGGGGTATACAGATACGAGGCGAAGCCGAGTGCCTGTATCCCGATACAGAACGGACACGAATTCTGTAAATGACTTCTAAAAGTAAACGATCTATTAAGTTAGCGAAAAATACGTCATGTTAAGAGCTGATAAACCTTCGACGTAAGGTTTAATAGGCTACGATTATTAAATTAGTGATGTGAGCATGCGCTTTGATTTAGTATTAGTCCCTAGCCGTTCCATATAGTGACGTGCCATAAATAGCCGTTGAACGCGAAGTGTCTGTACACTTGCTACAGAACTGATATCAGTGTCTGTAAATGTGATACAGAACTGATGTTTTATTAAACAGTTCTGTATCACATTTACAGACACTGATATCAGTTCTGTACCGGGGTAAACAGACATTGATTAAACCTTAATTTCTTTTGAATTTTCCTCATGAATTATTAATGAATTTTAGAAGTATATATAATGCTCCCAACTTGACCATGTAGCTCAGTCGGTAGAGCATCGGACTAGTAAACCGAAGGGTGGAGTTTTTCTTTACTCACTCAGTATGATCATGGATAGTAAAAAGACTGGATTGGAAACTTGATGGCGTGAGCATAACAACCTGGTTGCAATTGACAAGCTTAAAAAACCCGAGTATATTCAAAGTTTGGGATTAATACAGCCTAAAATGATAATCGAATTGTCTGTAAATACGACAAAGCCACAATACGACAAAATGCCCGTCTGTTCTTACTCATTTTAAAAGAAGATATCAAGGTTTACTAGTTAAAATATGCATCCCAAATTCCGAGCAAAACAAAGCACAATTTGGGGACGCCAGTTTCTTCAAAACAACACAGGAATCATCAAAACAAAGATCAACAACGCTTACCCCAAACGCTCGATTGTGGCTTAGGCAGGTTTGTAAGGCGATAAAATCATTTGAAACGTCAACATAGTCATCTGAATGTGAGGATATGAAGAATTTGAAGAAAAGTTCACTAAAAACCTCAGTAAAACAAGCGTACTCGCGCCATTCATGACATCACAATTTGCAACTAGGTTTCAACATCTCTCGAGCAAAGAAAAACGCTTTTCAGCCAATCGGCGGCCTGGAAACACCTCACGTGACTATTAGTTTCCAATTCACTCATTTTACTATCCATGGTATGATTCAGATTAGCACAATAATAATATCATTGTTTTCAATTGTTTACTGCAAAATGTGATGAAGTGTATTTTTGCGAATTTCAGGTATTGCGCGCATATTTTACAAACGAATTCTCGGGCTGTTGACGGGCTCCCCACAAAGTATAAGCAATGGCAAACAGACTTGCTAGCGAGACAACTACAGCAGAAGAACATTGTTAAACATACAGAAACTGTATCTATACTTTGTTTATTTTAAACAGCATGTTTACTTTGAGTGGAGTTTGCCAGGGGATTTTTTTAAAATGATGCGCGCGCACATCAATCATAATTCGTAATCGTAATTCGTCTGTTAATTTTTGATTTTCTGATAGGCCGCTGCCCAAACGAAAGAACAGGTGAAAATGTAACACAAGGTGTATTTGTGTGGGAAGCGCAAGATGGTGACATTAAAAGTTCTGTTGGTTGTCCTTATGGAGTATCAACCGATTTTGATGGCGACAGCAATGAAGAAGCAACGCGATTTTGTGAATGCGATGACAAATCGTGCACGAAACCTTACTGGCGTGAACCGTCGACTATTATGTGCAATTATAAGACGTTCAACAATTCCAATAAGGCACAAGAATTGTCAAATCTTCTCCAGGTACACACCATTCTCGTCCCCAGAGCCTCTCCCGTGCTGGCGCGCGTTAAAAGGCTCTGGGGGAATCCATATATCATCGCGATCTGATTGGTTGTTCAAATTCAAAGGCCTATATAACGATGGAGCTTAGTGAATGTTTATAAATAAACAGTATTTGAGACACGAAAACTGACAACGAAGCACAATTCTAATCATAGTTCTAATCCGAACAATTTAATCGAACATTTTTCAAAGCAATCAACCCGTTTCCCATTATATAATTAAGTCAAACACAGAAGACAGACAGCAATTTGAAATCGATAGGCGATAGACGATATTAGACAGCAGTCACAGCACACTGCTGGCTGTTTGTGCATGGTACATATTAATAAGAATCTCATTGAAATATACACGTCAAATATAAACGAACTGTGCAACATATTAAAGAGAACTACCTTCACTAAAAGAAGCCGTAAATACGAAGAAATTCCGACGCGGCTCTAGTATTGCCAAGCTCTGAAGCGAACTCGTAAATTTTAATGCCTTTTGCCCCGCCGAATAAACGCGGCGATGAGCTACACTCAGCAGGGACCTTCTTCGAACGGAATATACCACAATCAGAATTGTTCCAAAGTCAAACGAGTCAATACGAGACAGCCAAACCGCCAGAATCGAAAACGAAAGGAGAATTATATTATTATATTGAAAACAACTGCCGATGATCTCGTGTCCAACTCCCAAACCGCGAACTTAAACGCATGCGCTTTAGAAAGAACACCAAAGAATCTTGGTGTTCCGGTTTGGATTCCCCCAGAGCCTTTTCAGCGCGCCAGCACGGGAGAGGCTCTGGGGACGAGAATGGGTACACACAGCAAAATTGCTTTATTACCAGTCTCGTACCCAGGCCTTAAAAGAAAGCCGTGCTCCCGAGCGCGCAATGGTGCCTGGGGAGGTGCGAGTTTTTTGAACTTATGATCAGTTTCAATGAACGAACGAACGAACGAACGAACGAACGAACGAACGAACGAACGAACGAACGAACGAACGAACGAACGAACGAACGAACGAACGAACGAACGGACGGACGGACGGACGGACGGACGGACGGACGGACGGAGGGCGAGAGGGCGTAAGGGAGGGAGGGGGAAGGGAGGGAGGGAGGGAGGGAGGGAGGGAGGGAGGGAGGGAGGGAGGGAGGGAGGGAGGGAGGGAGGGAGGGAGGGAGGGAGGGAGGGAGGGAGGGAGGGAGGCAGGGAGGCAGGCAGGCAGGCAGGGAGGAAGGAAGGAAGGATTGAATGAATAAATAAATACGTAAATAGATAAATAGATATATAAATAAATAAATAAATAACCATTGAATTATCGTTAGTGTTAATTTAATTTATGGGATATCAACTTTAAAGTGTAAACCGTCCCTTTCGTACTTGTTTTTTCTAGATGTTAGAAAAGGGAGAAAAGCCAGTGGTCAATGTCAGTGAAGAACTGGTTGATTTAACCTTGCACGCACCAGCATTCCAACCAGATGATGTTATTTTAACCGTAATAACTTTGGAACACATATACAATGCTACGACACAATTGAATAAGGTAACCCAGACCTCGCCGTGCCTATATATTGATTACGAATGAACGAACCAACCAACCAACCAATCAATCAACCAACCAACCAACCAACCAACTAACCAACCAACCAACCAATCAATCAACCAACTAACCAATCAACCAACCAACTAACCAACCAACCAACCACGAATAGGAAGTAACCAACCAACCAATGACACATCCTAATTAATTATTTTATAGTACGTTAATTGTACGTTAGTTTTTTATTTCTTATTTATACGTTACTCATAATTAATACATTATTTTAGACGATCTGTCTGTCTGTCTGTCTGTCTGTCTGTCTGTCTGTCTGTCTGTCTGTCTGTCTGTCTGTCTGTCTGTCGTCTGTCTGTCTGTATTCATTCATTTATTTATTTATTTATTATTTACCAAAGACTGGTTCGGGCGGGAAGGAGTTGAGGGCAAGTCAAAATATTGTAAAAACAGTGAACAATATTTTAAGCACTTCAGCGGATGTTCTAGCTGAGAGTCAAAATAAAACCAAGTCATCGACAAGGTACGATGTATATTAGACGCTTACTATTGACACAGTCAGACCGACAAACTTTATGAGGGGAATCATTACTTTGAGTCTGTCAGACAGGAAAATTGGAGACTAATAATAGTGATAGTTGTGGTGATGGTGATGATGATGGTTATGGTGATAGTGATGGTTATGGTGATGATGTGTTGGTGATAGTGGTGGTGATGGTCACTGTCATGATCATGGTCATGGTCATGGCGATGATGATGATGATGGTGATAATTGTGGTGATGGTGATAGTGGTGGTGATGATGGTTATGGTGATAGTGATGATGGTGATAGTAATGATGATAATGGTGGTAATGGTGATAATAATGGTCAGTGGTAATGGTAATTGTGATGGTGATGATGATGGTGGATGGAGGTCAGCCAATACCCACGAGACCTATACAGTTCATAATGCAGGTTTTCCTCTTTCAGGCTTTTATTAGTTCTGGAAAAATTCTTGGAAAATATTCCGGACGGCCAAAACGTGTCGATAAACGAACGAAATATCGCGGTCTATTCCGCAGAATTTAACGCTATGAATTTCCAGGGCGCTGTAGCAGCATCAATAAATGATTTACAAAATCCTAAAAACAAGAGCGACTTTGTTGTTTACGAAAACGAGATTTCTGTTGAACCACAGATCTCTCAAGTGTCGTTGACATTGCCCAAGTCTATATTTGAAAATTTAGATATCACTAGTAAAGCTCAAAATCAACGCGTAGTGTTCATCGTTCATCGTAAGACACTGTTCTTCCAGTCTTTGACCAAAAACTCATCGGATTCTGATGTCGAGAGAAAGAAGAACAGTTTTGTGATTGCCGGGTCTATCAAAAACTCCAAGTTAAAAGATCTGAAAGATCCCGTTGTCTCTACTTATCGTCCGTTAGAGAAAGGCATTGATGAAACGACTGCTTGTGTGTTTTGGGATTTTACGTTGGATAAATGTCTAGGAGGCTGGTCGAGGGTTGGTTGTACTTACAAGGGCATCAAGGATGGAGTCGTAACGTGTCACTGTAATCATTTGACCAACTTTGCAATATTGATGGTAAGACTATAAATTGATCAAATATTTCCCTTTATAATACCATCACAAATCTCTACATGTCTGTTCGTCTGTAATTGTCTGTCTGTTCGTTTGTCTGTCTCTCCGTCGGTCCGTCCGTCTGTCTGTCTGTCTGTCTGTCCGTCTGTCTGTCTGTCTGTCTGTCTGTCTGTCTGTCTGTCTGTCTGTCTGTCTGTCTGTCACACATATCTATATATGTGTTTCTTTTTATTCTTTTAATGAGGAAATGTTGTATAAGTTTTGTATGTAGAAAGTGTTTATGTAATCTTGTGGCAAATTAATTAAACAAACAAACAAACAAACAAACAAACAAACAAACAAACAAACAAACAAACAAACAAACTGACAAACAAACTGTCTGTCTGTCTTTTCGTTTGTCCATCCGTTCGTCCGTCTGTCGGTTGGTCGGTCGGTCGGGTGATTTGTCTGTCTGTCTGTCTGTTCGTCCGTCTGCTTGTCGGTCGGTCGGTCGGTCTGTCTGTCTGTCTGTCTGTCTGTCTGTCTGTCTGTCTGTCTGTCTGTCTGTCTGTATGTATGTATGTTCGTTTGGCCGTTTGTCTGTCTGACTGACTGACTGACTGACTGACTGACTGACTGACTGACTGACTGACTGACTGACTGACTGACTCACTCACTCACTCACTCACTGACTGACTGACTGACTCACTGACTGTCCGTCGGCTCTTCCGTCTGTCTGTCTGTTTGCTCGCCTCTTAAACTATGCATCAACAAGAACAATTGGATCTATCGTTTATTACTTATTTTTCGAGTTATCTATATTTATTTTACTGTCTTGTATTTTTCTTTGTTATATTTTTCCTTGTTCAGGATGTCTCTATTGGAGATCACAACGAGGACGCTCACGAGAAGACATTGAGTATCATAAGTTATATTGGATGTGCTGTATCGTTAGTTGGTTTGATTCTAACAATAATTACTATACTAATATTTAAGTGAGTATAGTACAGACCTATTTGTCTTCACCTTTAAAATATCTAAAATCTTTTCTGTTTTAATCTTTGTTCATCTAAGGGCCTGTTTACACGAGACCGTGTTATCTCGGGGGGGTAGGGATAACTCGGGGGCTAGGGTCAAAGTTGACCCTATTTCACATGATAAAACGCAACTACCGAGTTGTCCCTGGCCCCCGAGATAACCCTAGCTTCATGTGAACGCTTCACCCCGAGTTATCCCGAGCAACAGCATAAATACGCATGCCTACGTTGACCCTACCCCCCGAGATAACTCGAGTGAAAGCGTTCACATGGAGGTAGGGATAACTCGGGGGCTAGGGTTACCCTATCGCTCCGACCGAGTTATCCCTATCCCCCGAGTTATCTCGGTCTCATGTGAACGGTTTACTTTTTTAACATGGAAATAAACTAACACCGAGTTATCTCGGGGGATAGGGATAACCCTACCCCCTGAGATAACTCGCCTCATGTGAACAGGCCCTAGGATATATTCTTAATACTCAAAGACATCTGCTGTTAAATTTTTAGAGAACTTCGCAGCAAAGCTCCTACTCAGATCTTACTCAGCTTTTGCATTGCGTTGTCTTTAACGTTGATTGTATTTCTTGCCGCTGCTGAAAGATCCAAGACCTCTTCGTTGGCTAGTTGTCGTGCAGGAGCAATAGCGTTGCATTATTTTGTTCTCGCGGTGTTCGTGTGGATGGGGATACAAGCTTTTCATATGTATTTAGCGTTTGTCGAAGTGATGCCAAAACATCGTTCTAATTTCTTTTTGAAGTGCTGTTTGGTGGGATGGGGTAGGTGGAAAAAAATAGTGTTGATGATGATGGTTATATACAATTTGGCATAATTTTCAAATATCACGAGTAGTGTAAATCCTTAATTGTACGAGCAAAATCATATGATTACTCATTTATTATATGCATGACAAAATTACGACACGTACGCTTCGTACTCACGCCTTTAAAAACATCTTGTTTCATTACGTGACAAGAAACATTTTCACTCTGGGTGTTCTCTGTACTCATCTCAAAATATTTACAATGAATTTTTAGTTCATAGTGTACTACAAGTCGTTGGAAATTTGCAGAATTGGCCGCGGGCCGCCATTTTGAATTTTACTGTCAACATCGTTCCCAGGGCCTTCTCTATTTTTATTAATTGTACTGCAGTACAATAGGTGAATATTGCGCGCGCATCGTTTTGCAAAGGAATTGGCGGGCTCTTGGCGGGCTCCCCACAAAGTAAGCAATGGCAAATAGACTTGCTAGTGTGCCAACAACAGCAGAATAACAGTGTTAAACATCCAGAAACTGTATCTATACTTTGTTGATTTCAAACAGTATGTTTACTTTGAGTGGAGCTTGCCAGTTTTTTCGAAAAATGATGCGCGCGCAACACCCTGAAACTCCCCTATTAATAAAACAATTGTACTCCTCTCAACCAATCAGAATGTAGTAATTTTGTCATGCATATAATAAGCGTTCCAATACAGCGACATACTATGTATTTTTGTCGGAACAAACTTAATTATGTTTTAATCTGTACTTCAGGTCTGCCAGCAATTATAGTGATTATTACAGCTGCCTTAGCTATCGAAGACTATGGAGATGAAACCTTGTAAGTAACTTTTTTCAATTTCCGGCATTTTAAATTTCGTAGCATCTTTTGATGAAATTAGTCGCTTGTTTAGTATTTTCACTCAAAAATATTTAGTCACAGCATGTGTAATCTTAAGCCCTAATCAAACGAGAACGCAAGTCATCGCAAGTTTTAGCTTGTGCTTGCTTGTGTCTCGTTTGACCGCCAGCTTGCGATGACTGGCGGTGACTTGCGACTAATTTGATCTTGTTCAAATTTCATCGCAAGTTTTCTTCAACTTGCGAGAGCTTGCGAGGCGTTTGAACACAAGTTTATTTATTCACTTATTATGGATTTATTCACTTAGGTAAACTTTGAGAGTATAAAACTTTTCAATAATCAAGACTACCACTAGAGCTATGCAATGAACTAAAATGAAGCTCAGATCTGCATTACAAAATCTTCTTATGTGAAAAAACAAAGGAATTTCGTATGATGTAGACTATCAGGCCGCCTTTGGCAAATCTCCCTTGTCTGTCTGTCTGTCTGTCTGTCTGTCTGTTTGTTTGTCCATCTGTCTGACCGCCTGTCTGTCTGTCTTCCTGTTTGTTCATCTGTTTGTTTATTAGTCTGTCTGTCTGTCTGTCTGCTTGTTTGTCTGCTTGTTTGTTTGTTTGTTTGTTTGTTTGTTTGTTTGTTTGTTTGTTTGTTTGTTTGTTTGTTTGTTTATCTGTCTGCCTGTCTGTCTGTCTGTCTGTCTGTCTGTCTGTCTGTCTGTCTGTCTGTCTATCCGTCCGCCTGTTTGTCTATCCGTCCGCCTGTTTGTTAGTCTGTCTGTTTGTTTTGTTTGTGTCTGTCTGTCTGTTTGTTTGTTTGTTTTTTGATAGTCTGTCTGTTTGTTTGTCAAATTTGTTAGTTTGTCAATTAACATTTTGTTTTTTTAAATATATTTTGCTGAACTCTTTGGCTTAAATGTCAATGGTGTTCTGTTCACAAATTTTTATTATTCACACTATTTTCTTTATGTTTTATATAGTTGTCGGCTTCAAGGTCTGTCATTCCAACTTGCTTTCCTTGCTCCAGCCTTGCTTATCCTTGTCGCAAACACCATCGCTTTTGTCTTTATTTTCCGCTCCCTTCTCACTTCGGGAAGTAAAGTTACCGCTGACAAGAGAGCCAGCGGTCTCCAGCAGGCCAGGCGAGGCGCCGCCATACTGGTAGTACTTGGTCTAACCTGGATATTCGGGGTGTTTGCGGTGAAAGACGCCAAACTGGTGTTCCAGTATCTGTTTTGTATCTTCAACTCAATCCAAGGTCTTCTTGTCTTTATCTTTTATTGCGTGCTTTCGGTGGAAACCAGAACAAAATACAAAAGGCTGTTTCGTGGAGAAGACAGAGATTTTGATTCTAAGCACCACCGCTACTATGACTCGACAACCGATTCCAAATTCCACGAGATCCGCCCATTTAGCAAAAGTTTCAGCAGTTCAAATACAAAAACAAGCACCGTAACTGCTTCGCCGGACAAACGTGCTACTGACTTGGAGATGACGTCATTTTAAGTGTAAAAAAAAACTCGTTGGCATTTTTTTAACTTTAATGAATAGAAGAACATGGCATGAGATTTGATTTAGGATTAGGCAGTGGCGTCGTGGCCGGGAGGTCAGGGGGGGGCCCATGGCCCCCCTAATGTCGTTCAACACAGTTTTGTTGGAATTCGGGCATAAGCTTTTCGCGGTTTCCAGTCATGACTATCACTTTTGAGTTATGCCACCAACAACGAAACGCCGGAAAGCTGAATGTCTGCTATGCAAGAAGACATTTGACAGTGATTATCAATCTCGCCATAATTAACAATTATTCGCCGAAGGCGAGGTGAATATCCGTGTATAATAACCGAGACGAAGTCGAGGTTATTATTCACCGATATTCACTGAGCCTGAGGCGAATAATTGTTTTAGTATAAATACACATTTTCATACTTTTAGAACAGCATTTTCTTTAAAATTGTTAATTTCCTCTTCTGTCATTGACAAAACAAAAAAACATTTTGAATAAATACTGTAGGTGATTATCGGGAATTAATCCGAGGTAGCTCGACCAATCATCGCACGAGATTTTCTATAATCACCTGTGTATTTATTCTAATTAACAATATCATTCGGATAGAGTAAATAAACACTGACCACATATTCCATACAAACATGCTGGTGCTGCTGCGAATCCTTTCCAGGTTTGTCTTTTGACTTTTTTGTTATTTCAGAATTAAATTCACCAGTAGCATAGCAGCACGCTTTGTCGCTTTAATACGCCTGTTTTAAGCCGGTTTTCCACTAGGCGATTTTTTTCGCGCGAAGCGACTTTCTTTTGTTCGAATTCAATAGATTTCTGATTAGTTCCAGCTCAGAGCTCATAAGACAAAAGAGAAAGTCGCTTCGCGCGAAAAAAGTCGCCTAGTGGAAAACCGGCTTAATACTTCGGGCAATCGTCGAATTTAATTCAGAATTAAGTATGTTTTATCGTTTATGCGAAGCTTATTGCCTAATTCAAATGTATATATGTGATATGTCGGAAAAACCTCGTTGTTTGTCGGAAAAATCGTGCTCTTGGCCAACCCGAAATTCTCTGAGCCACGACGCCCCTGGGATTAGGGATTAATTTTGAGTATGGTTAAAGGGTATTGGCAATAAAAATTTAATTTGTCCCATTTGAAAGAACCCGTCAAATGGTATAAGAAGATCTTTTGTAATTTTTCTGTATCTTTCTTGTGTTTTGAAATATTTCGACCAAAGACAGCGTGCTGTCCGCCATCTTGTTGTAATATTGGGTCTAATTAACTAGGAAATTGGTGACGTCACAAGCAGGGTAAACCTGATGAAACTACTCCTTGGGATTTAAAATGGAAATAGCGCAACAAAATCGAGTTTCTAGCTCATAATGTAATCAGGTTGGCAAGATAAAAATTTCACTTAATTACCCTGCTTATGTCGTCACATGCATAATTTTGCATATCGAAAATAATTCCAAGATGGTGGACAGCACGCTGTCTTTGCTCGAAATATTTCCAAAACCAAAACAGATACGAAAAAATTGTAAAGGGTCTTCTTATACCATTCGACGAGTTCTTTCAAATGAGATAAACTTAATTTTTATTGTCAATACTTTAAGATTGACTTCAATACAGACAATACATTTCAGCAATACTCAGGTGTTTTAATGGAACTAATCAGAAATCTATTGAATTCGAACAAAAGAAAGTCGCTTCGCGCGAAAAAAATCGCCTAGTGGAAAACCGGCTTTAGAAGTCACTTTTAGAAGTGGTTCTCTGATGACAATATTGTTGGCAATGTTTTTGCATAATCCTAAAGATGTTATGGTAGTGGTAATCAGTGCAAAGTTTCATTCCAAAATTCGGCGAAGAAAAGGTGATATTTTACGTGTGAAGTTTGTATTTTAGAGCACCTCCATTAAAGTGGCCGAACTTGAGAAGAATGAGTCGAGGCCAGGAAGCTTACGACGTCATAGACTTAATGACAACAATGATCTTTAGTTTTTGTTGAGCCTATGACGCCATAAGCACTCTTCAACTCAAAAAAGGTCAATTTAATGGCGGCACTCCAAAATAATAATAATAATAATAATCTTTATTTCAACAGGCTAACACTATCAGTTAAGAACTGTTCTCCCTAGTGGCCCTGTACAAACCTAATACAAACTTCGCACGTAAAATACAACTTTGTTTTTGAGAATTTCGAAATGAAACTTTGCGCAATTACCAAGTACCACAACATCTTTAGGATTATGCAGAAACATTACCAACAATATTTGTATCAGAGCATAGATAATGGAAGGGGAATTGGATAGGAAACTTAAAACGATGTTGCGAAACCGGAAACGATGTTTGCTATGGTAATTATACACTTCTAAAGCCTGGTTTCCATATAGCCGTAAGAGCCGGCGGCATGGCTGCGGCAAGGGGCAATGGTCCAAGCGCATACAGCTTTTTATTGCTGGCTAATTCAACACTGTCTATGATTGGACCATCGCCCCTTGCCGCAGCCATGCCGCCGGCTCTTATACGGCTATATGGAAACAAGGCTTTAGAAGCTAATGCACCTAACGAGTGGTCCCACATGGCCAGGATCAACCTCTGCTGAAATTAAACAATAGTGTAATATCATTTACGTCAGTAAATCCGCAATCAATCAATCAACTTTTTGTTTCCTGTTTACAGACCAGTGATCATGCAAATATTAGCATAATTATACTGTTTAAGAAATTCGCAGTTGTAGGACTCTTTATATAAGCCTATTGATGGTTTGCAATCAATCTCTTGAGATTTGGAAGACAAAGAAACGGCGGCCATGTTGGAGGAAAACATACTCCAAATACAATAGCTGCTAATGAGATTCTTTTGTTAAAGTTCCTCCAACATGGCCGCCATGACGTCAAGTGCAAACCAAGAATACTTCAGAGTATGACAACTTCCATTTGTTTACGGCCTAAAGAAGAGTAACCTCTTTTATAGCTATTGAAAGATGAAGTCAAGTTTGTCAAGTCTCGTTGTCGCTTTGGCTTTCGTGTTTAGTATCAACGAACAGAGCTCTGAAGGTATGTATACGTAATACACACATGCAAGCTTGATACAAAGTTTTGGTTGTATTTAAGGGCTGTTTACATGAGCCAGGCTAGCCCGGTTAACTGGCCTCACGCGATTGATTAGGATCTCACTGTGGTTTTGAAACTCGCATAAACTGAATGTACAAGGAAGAATTGGTTTCGTTTAGTTGTAAACCGGCGAATCTATATCGTAATAAGATTCTCGTGATATAAAATCAGCCACATGTAACCGGGCTAGGCGCCTCGTGTGAACAGCTAGCGCGCCAAACAGCATTGACTATATAGCTTATATATATGAATCTTAATTAATTTTAATTTATTATGTACTGTATAAGCTTC
Source organism: Paragorgia papillata (assembly GCA_035771165.1). Taxonomy (NCBI): domain Eukaryota; kingdom Metazoa; phylum Cnidaria; class Anthozoa; order Scleralcyonacea; family Coralliidae; genus Paragorgia; species Paragorgia papillata. The sequence continues at coordinate 2,739,186 of JAWNZC010000141.1, forward strand.
GAGTTAGTTTACGACCGTATACTCCCAATTACCTTCCGATGATACAACTAACCATTGAGCTATATACTATACCCACCCATATATTATATACAGCCTTAATCTTCTCTCCAAATCTCGCTATGTGATGTAAATCTTAATCGTATATGGGAATTTCGTTCTGAAAGTCATGTATATATGCTGCTTTCGCTGTCGAGCTATAACTATATACAGCTCAAATCAAATCAACAAGTAATTAAGGTTGTCCTGGCCAAAGCCAAAAGGTCAAAGCCAAGCGCGAAAATGCTCGTTAATAATCCCCAGAGAGGCAAGTTTGGTTTATTTGTATGATTTTGGCCTATAAATATAGTAAATGTGTGCTTGTGACTATTTAAATAGTAATTCACATCGTACTTTTCGCGCTTGGCTTTGACCTTTTGGCTTTACTGTCTTAATTGATTTACAATCTTAATTGATTTAGCTGTATATAGTCTAGGCAAGCCTAAGGCTAATTTTTCTATTACGAGCATGCATGCAAAGCGTCTTTGTGACTCCTTGCAAACTGAGAGGTTTTTGTTACCTATTCTGTACCCCTCGCTCCACCCAGCTCAGGCAAAAAACGTTGGCGTATAAAGACAAATCGCAATACATGCATTAAGGTTGGATATACTGGCGAATTACGAAACATAGAAGTCGAACGTTTCGAGCGAAGGCCCTTCGTCAGAAAGAAACGTACGGAGTGGAGTGTATAAACAAAACAGCGAACTTATAAAATCAGAAGGATGTTCATATAATTTTATATAATATTCTTATTAAAGTTCGCTGTTTGTTTACACTCTTTTACGTTTTTCTCTGACGAAGGGCCTTCGCTGGAAACGTTACACTTCTATGTTCAATAATTCGGCAGTACGACGACGTCTTCTTAACAAAAGAATTTTAGTTGTGGAACAAAGAGAATGATTAATTTGTAGTCCCTAGAGTAATCTCAACCGCATCCTCGTTCTTTTTACAACGCCAGCATTTTCACGTCTTCAGGACGTCAACTCACCAAAAGATGAGAACCGTTGCTTAAGATTGACTTCAATACAGACACTACAATCTTTAAGCAGTACTGCGGCGTTTTGAAAGTCATTAAACTAGCTTCAAATATCAAATATAATAGTCAGTTATCCGTGACTTTCTTTAATCATAAAATTTATGTTGCTTGCCGTCGTCGTCCTCGTCATCCTAGCATCGTAAGGTCCCTCTTTTGTAGTCGTATGTACTGTAGTCGTGATTTTATAGTTGACGTCTGTGATTGTGTAAATAGTGTGAGCACGGTCGTGATACGGCAGTTGCTGTGGAGTTGTCATCCAGTAAAGAACATCATTTACAATCTGCTGTTGTCTTTCTATCCCGGCTCGCTGAACATAGGCAAAACGTTACACAAAGTATTGTATTATAAAGCGTCTTTTATACGCCAAACAGTGAAATAAAAGTAGTGTGCTGCGTAGGCAGTGTCAGTGAAACACAAATCGAAATATAGTAAGGTTGGATATATTGAAGTTGCCTTTGTACTTAAGTGCAAGTCCCCGGACGCTACAAACTAAGTGCAAGTCCCCCGTAGCACTGGACGCTACAATTTGTATTTTTCTACAATAAATTTAGTCGACAAAGGTGAAACGTTTCCCTCGAGGCAAATACGACTTTAATATGTTGTTACTGCTGAATATCAAAAGTTTTGCCAGTTTTCAAAGCGAAGTCGCACTAACTGTTAGTACCAAATATACTGTATAAATGAAAATCAACGATATATTACTTTTTAAAATAAATTGAACGTTTTTAATCATGCATAAAATTCCGTCCTTTCAGTATGTCTATAAAAATGGCCAAACACAAGTGTCATGTTAAAACGAAATATTTAGATTTTACTCTTAAAGGAAGGGCTCGCCGCTAGTTCCGCTTGAAACATCAGTATTTCGTTATCAAAACTATTCTCGGCAGTTTCACTTTGTTCTATCTGAAACATGCACTGCCTACGCACCACTCTTAATTAATGTATATAGTGCCTTTTCTTTGCTAAATTCGATTCAAATATTGGCCACAGACAAATTTTTATACCAGTGCATGCATAAAGCCGCGTAGATCTCGTAGATCTATGCGTGTGATATCACATGCTGAAAAGTTAATTAAGAATATTTTTGGGTAACAAAAAGCGAACGAGGACCCTTGCATGGCGTGAATATATATAAAGTGAAATTAAAAACCTTTCTAGAAACAAAACAATTATTTTTGCCAAACAAAGAGAATGAATAATTTTAGTCCCATGCAACCTCGGTTTTAATTTTCAATCTGACACCGTCCTCGTTCTTCATACAACGCCACATCAAGCATTTTCACGTCTTCAGGACGACATCAACGGCCAAAAGACGAGAAATATCGCTTTTAAGATTGACTTAAAATACAGACAGCAATATACTGAGGCGTTTTGGACGTCACTAGACCAATATCAAATATAATATAGTCAGTTAACCATGCCTTCTTCCAATTGTTAAATTGTTGCTTTTTACTAGCCGCCCGCCCGTCGTCGTCCTAGCATCTATTAAAGTCCCTTTTTTCAATGTGAGAAAACACAGATTTCTTTCATTGTAAATTATCTTAAAAAATGTAAAGTATGTATTTAGATCTGCTGTCGTCACGTCATGACGTAGGCGGTGTTACGCGGGCGGATATGTAATTTTTCGTGCAACTTCTAATTTTCAATTGCGAAAGTAAAACGACTTTATTTATACACTGATAACCCGATGGCCTTCACCCCTTGATGGAACTACTTAGTAGAATTAACTGGGGAAACTATGGTGTTGATTTTGGGCCGGAAATTAAACCGGAGAACGTACCCGGTGAAAAACGTTCGAGGCACAGGAGAGAACCAAGAACTCTACTTACATTAAGGGATTAATAACAATTTGCAAACGGCGGTATTTTGTGATCAAAACTGTTCTTGGTAGTTTGCCATTTTTTCACTTTGCTCTATCTAAAACACTGCCTACGCCGCACTCTATTTTTACACTGTTTGGTAGCGTTCGTCAAGCTTGCTTACTCAGAAAATGTTTCTGAGCCTCAGCCAGGGATCAAACCTGCAACCTTCTAATGACTGGTTGGACGCACTCTGATCATTGAGCCACTGAAACTCGGGTGGAGAGCCGTGGTTGTAAATTTAGAGGCGTATATGTGCTACATGCACCACGTGTATACGTTCAACTCATCGTACCGTCTTTAATACGCATAGCAACTGTATAACGTAAAAACAAACATCATGCACACTTGCTTTGTCATATTTACAGCAGCGGAAGTGTGGTCTGTTGATAGAGTATTAGTTTAGAGTATGAGGTTTGCTGATATTGCAGTTTGGAATGAAGAAACGGAAGTCTTGCGGTCGAGGTTGATAAAAATAGAAGATCACGATGCGTGCATGACAGCACGTGATGGTAGGCATGTGGCGTATTATGAGATGAGATGGAATGAAATGAAGTGAGGTGAGAATCCGTGAGATGAGATGGGATGGGATGGGATGGGATGGGATGAGATGAGATGAGATGGGATGAGATCAGATCAGGTGAGGTGAGGTGAGGTGAGATGAGGTGAAATGTGATGTGATGTGAGGAGATGAGATGACATGATGTGATAGGGTGGGGTGAGATGAGTTGGGATGAAATGAGATGAGATGGGATGAGATGAGATGAAATGGATGGGATGGGATGAGATGAGATCAGATGGGATGGGATGAGATGGGATGAGATAAGATAATGGGATGGGATGAGATGGGATGAAATGAGATTAGATCAGATGGGATGAGATGAGATGAGAAAGGATGAGATGAGATGGGATGAGAAAGGATGGGATGAGATGAGATGAGAAAGGATGGGATGAGATGGGATGGGATGGGATGAGATGAAATGAGATCAGACAAATCAGAGGAGCAGAGAGGGGAGGGGAGGAGAGGATGTTTTATTCTTGTTTAAATTGTTTTTGAATCTTATTTTTCGTTTCAGGGGCTGAAAAAGTGGAAGTGCCACTTTGTACAAAGAATTACAACTTTACAGCCTTTCCCAACATGTTTAATCACACCGATCAAGACAAAGCCATAGGTCATATGTTGACCTTTTCTCCTCTAGTTGGAACATTCTGCTCCAACGATGTGTTTTTCTTTACGTGTCTAGTTCATTTTCCCGCTCACAACTCTTCGACAAGTACTGTTGGAAAACTACCGTGTCGTTCGCTATGTGAGGAGGTGTACAATGGCTGTAGATATGCCATGGAGCAGCTACAGTTTAAATGGCCTGAAGCTATATCTTGCGAAAAGTTTCCGAACACAAGCTCTGCATGTTATGCTGATGGTAAGCGATGTAGATACCAGTTACCCGGCCTCACCACGCAAGGGCAAACCTAGCGAAGGGATCTGGGATTACCGTGACCCACAAGCATGTATGTTCAGCTCGCTTTGGAGTTTGAAACGATCTTTACACCCGCTTTCTCCTTTGCCCGCGCAGGAGGAGCGGGCTTTGAAAGTTGGAAATTTTTAACTTTTAATAAAGCGAACAAGAAAATGCACTCTTCACCCGCACGGGCCGACGTAATGGAAAACGATCTCAAACTGGGTTTTCGTCCGTTATTTTAAATTCACTATTTTAGGACGTTTCAACCTTTTTGGCCAGGATTGTAAATAGAAAGGCGCATTTGGTGTTGTGAATCAAGTGTAAAAGCTTTTCAACAAATATGCACGGAGTTTTATCTCTTTTTTTTCATATTAATCTTTCATTTGTTAAACCATTGTTTTTGCTTTATTTTTTTAGATCCTCGAAAACCACAAAATGAACGATTAGGTAACTTATGTATGACGGTTAAAATATATATATATATATATATATATATATATATATAAGTGAGTTATGGTTCACGAAATGTTAGAAAGTGCTCAATACCATATAGATAGAGCAAAATACAAAGTATGAAGTATAGTTTTACCTTAAAGTCTTCGCTACCAGAGGTTTCACCCTGAAACGGGATCATCAGGCGACTCAGTCGTCATCATCATGATCATCATCATCATCATCATCATCATCATCATCCTCATGATTATCATCATCATCATCATTATGATTATTGTTATTATCGTCATCATTGTTAATATCATCATCATCACTACAATCATCAATATCATCATCATCATCATTATATTATTAAGCTTCTCTTTCTCTTTTCTAGTTACGATTAGCGAATGTTCAGCAACCATCCAAACGCCGATGTGTTCCACAATCATAACAACTAAATCTTTTCGGTCTGAACGGTTTTTCGCTGCAGTAAACGACCCTTTCACCAATTACTTCAATCACAATTCCCAAGATCAGGCTATTTACGAACTCAGCAAACATGCCACCTTGGTGAATTTATTAATAACATTACAAAGTAGCCTTAAGGTTCAAAGTCAAAAGGATTCAGCCTCAACTTGTGTAAACGAACTTCAGTATCTGTTGTGTACCCTTTACGTACCAAGATGTGGAGAAAGATTGCCAGAAGAATACTCGATAACCGAAGGTCGATGTAACACTACCATTAGTGTAGCTTGCAAACTGTCCCTTGCATTACTTCGCAACGAAGGTTATAATGTCAAATGGCCACCAGTTGCTGTAAACTGCAATGTATTTTCAAGGAAAGCATTGGGAGGAAATGAAAGTAGCAGTAAGTATGGTGGTGGTGGTGGTGGTGTTGCTGCTCTTGTGGTTGGTATTGTTGTTGTTGTTGTTGTTGTTGTTGTTGTTGTTGTTGTTGCTGATACTACTGCTCTTGCTAGTGTTGTTGTTGTCCTTTAGTTTATCTCGCTCCAAGTCTATAAATAATGATAAATGCTATCTTTCTCTTACAGCTAACTTTGAACAACCATCGTTTGAAGGCCTATCACCACCGCCACCTTCAGTTAAGCTTACTAAGAGTGGGCCGAATTTCCTGGACATAACTTGGAAGAGGTTTCCAAGCAATTTCACCTTTGGTCTTACCCAGACTACTATACTTTTCAAACCCACAGCTTTAAAAACCCAGTATAACTACACGTCTTTCAGAATTGAAACAGTTAACGCTCGTATTCTAAGCTTAAAAAGAGGCGTAATGTATGATGTATTCGTTAGCACAGTGAATAACCAGACGCGATATCCTGGAGCTTTTGCAAAATTACAACTGGAAACCATTGATGCTATTGCTACTCCGGCATTTTGCTCTGAATTTTACAACTTTACAAGCTTCCCAAATGTCTTCGGTCATAAGAACGAAGTCGATGCTGTGTTCCATATGCACACGTTTTTTCCTCTTTTTGACACAATGTGCACCTCCAAACTGAAAGCATTGACGTGTTCTGCGTTTCTTCCTCGATATGACTCTTCCAATAAGGTTATCCAGAAACCTTGTTTGTCTCTATGTAAGGATGTTTTTGATCGATGTGCCTACGCAAGAGATAAAATCAAGTTTAAATGGCCTAAAGAATTAGAATGTGAAAAACTTCCTCAAGAACCATCCGCGGCTTGCTACAGTAAGTGATGTATATTATGCCAATGTTGATATTTTTATTTATTTACACCTACGGGGTACATTCACACCCACACATTCACATTACACCTATACATTCACACCTATACATTCACACCTATACATTCACACCTATACATTCACACCTATATATTCACACCTATACATTTACACCTATACATTTACACCTATACATTTACACCTATACATTCACACCTATACTTTCACACCTATACATTTACACCTATACATTTACACCTATACATTTACACCTATACATTCACACCTATACATTCACACCTATACATTCACACCTATACATTCACACCTATACTTTCACACCTATACATTCACACCTATACATTCACACCTATACATTTACACCTATATATTCACACCTATGCATTTACACCTATGCATTCACACCTATACTTTCACACCTATATATTCACACCTATGCATTTATACCTATGCATTCACACCTATACATTCACACCTATACATTCACACCTATACATTTACACCTATACATTCACACCTATACATTTACACCTATACATTTACACCTATACATTCACACCTATACATTCACACCTATACATTCACACCTATACATTCACACCTATACTTTCACACCTATATATTCACACCTATGCATTTACACCTATGCATTCACACCTATACTTTCACACCTATATATTCACACCTATGCATTTATACCTATGCATTCACACCTATACATTCACACCTATACATTCACACCTATACATTCATACCTATACATTTACACCTATACATTCACACCTATACATTTACACCTATGCGTTTACACCTATACATTCACACCTATACATACATTTACACCTATACATGCACACCTATACATTTAGACCTATACATTCACACCTATACATACATTTACACCTATACATGCACACCTATACATTTAGACCTATACATTCACACCTATACATTCACACCTATACATGCATTTACACCTATACATTCACACCTATACATTTGCAGCTATACACTTACCCCTGTGCATTCATGCCTATACATTGACACCTATGCATTGACACCTATGCATTTATACCTATATACTCACGCTTATATATTCACACCCATCCATTTACACGTATGCCTTCATGTCGATGAATAGATTGTTTTGAATTTTGTTAAACGTTATTTTATTTGTAGACTCTCGCCGTTCTGTAATTAAACCTTTGGTTGAGGAAGGAACAGAAGGTAAAAGCCATCGTTTACTGGATGTGTCTTGACTTCCATACGTCTCTTTTCCATAGATCTGCAGTTGGATATTAAATGTACCTTTGTATTACTGAGTATGACTTTACAGGAATGCAACTAGTAATAGGTCGGTAGTGGTAACTCGTATTTGCATTTCTTTACATAGACCCTCCGGAATGCGTTGCAACTGAAGAGCAATCAATCTGTTCGTTTGTAAGAACTCAATTTGGAAATCAACCTTATTTCAGTCGTGTTGACAAAAGCTTCAGGAACTATTTTAATCACACGTCGCAAAAGCAAGCTGTTTACGACCTCAGTAAGCACGGTAAACTACTGAGCATATTGTCGTGGTTTATACAAGATCCAAACAGTGACAAGGACCCTGTTACCGAGTGTATTCGAACACTCAGCATTCAATTGTGTTCTCTGCATCTTCCGCTATGTAACACCGGCAGTACCGATGGAATGACCCAAATTCAGTGTACAAATCTTTTCTATAAGCTGGATAATACCATATGTTCAACCGTTCTCCGACATGCTAGAAATCTTGGTTATTTTATCACTTGGCCACCTGTTCAAGTCAACTGTTCTTTGTTTCCATCCCGCACTGTTAGGACATTTAATGGTAAGGATGTACGTAACAAAAACTCAACAGTACAGAGAGAGCGTCGGCTTGAACATGTTATTTTCTTCTCTGTCTGTCTCTGTCTGTCTGTCTGTCTGTCTGTCTGTCTGTCTGTCTGTCTGTCTGTCTGTCTGTCTGTCTGTCTGTATGTCTGTTTGTTTGTTTGTTTGTTTGTTTGTTTGTTTGTTTGTTTGTTTGTTTGTTTGTTTGTTTGTTTTGTTTGTTTGTTTGTTTGTATGTTTGTTAGTCTGTTTGTTAGTCTGTTTGTTAGTCTGTTTGTCTGTCTGTTTGTCTGCTTGTTTGTTTGTTTGTTTGTTTGTTTGTTTGTTTGTTTGTTTGTTTGTTTGTTTGTTTGTTTGTTTGTTTGTTTGTTTGTTTGTTGTTAGTTTGTTAGTTTGTTAGTCTGTTTGTTTGTTTGTTTGTTAGTCTGTTTGTTTGTTTGTTTGTTTATTTGTTTGTTTGTCTGTCTGTCTGTATGTTTGTTTGTTAGTCTGTCTGTTCGTCTGTCTGTTTGTTTGTTTGTTTGTTTGTTTGTTTGTTTGTTTGTTTGTTTGTTTGTTTGTTTGTTTGTTTGTTTGTTTGTTTGTTTGTTTGTCTGTCTGTTTGTCTGTTTGTCTGTCTGTTTGTCTGTTTGTTTGTTTGTCTGTCTGCTTGTTTGTTTGTTTGTCTGCTTGTTTGTTTTTCTGTGTCTGTCCCTACCTCTCTTTCTCTCTGTTTTTCTCTCTCTGATATAGCCTAATCTAAACCGGTAAAAAATAACACTAAATCAACGGTGGCCGCAACTTGTTAAAATATCGATTAACATGTAATGTTTGGAAGGAAATTTAGGGTTGAAAGTCAATTTGTTTTTTAATTATTTCTTTTGCTGTTTTTCCTTCAGGTAAATATGAAGCGATTCCTTTCGTCAATTCGATACCTCCACCCCCTTCTGTGAGATACACCACTATCAATTCCAGCGCAGTCACCTTGCGTTGGAAACGTTACCCTGTGAGTGCTACCAGACGAAACGCTCCACGAATAATTGAGTTGCTGTACAGACAAGCTAACTCTGAAACGACTTATACTCACACTCATACCAAGATAGGAAGTCTTGGTCAAAATATCACAGACATTACACCCAAGACAAATTACGAAGTACTGGTTGCTGCACTCGATGATAAATTGGGAGTACCAGGACGTTTTGAAAAACTCATTTGTAAGTCTGATTTTGCTGTTTGGTGGATTCCTGGGGGGTTATGCTTTTTTGCTATTTTGGTATATAAATTATTATAAGTAGTAACATGACTTGAGGGAAATTAGCGATTAAATTTCCCCGCCGCCGAGGGAAGATTTGTGCGGCCCGAGGACTTTTACAAATCTTCCCGAGGCAAAGGGGAAATTTAATCGCTAATTTCCCTCAAGTCATGTTATTAGTTTGTAATATTATGATCGCCGAGGAAAACTTTGAGAATCTTACCGACAGGACATTTACACGGTTGATCAGAGAAGTTGCATCTAATTTTCCCGTGCATGTTGATGAGGGAAAATATATGCAAGCGGGAAATTTAGAAGAAGACAAAGGATTTCTTTGTCTTCTAATTTTCCCTCATCAACATGCACGGGAAAATTAGAAGACAAATGATAAATTTCCCTGAGGGGGAAAAAAAATTTTCATGAGAAATACGAGGTTTACATTCCCTAGGAGAACAAAAGAATCCGAGGCGATCATGGTATTACTCTTTTAAGCTGCTGTGCACGATGCAATGTTTTAGTGAATCCTGTGCGAGACAGGTTTACGTGTAACACCCACAGGGAGCCCACTCACTAACTTTGGGGCGCGTGAAATCACGTCAAGGACTGGGGTGAGTAAGTCAAGCCAGGGGGGAGAGAAGACGTCGTGTGTAACACCCCTTTGTTTATCAACCTGTGTGCCTTTGCGTTGCTAGACAGGTTTCACCAAAGTAGGATGCACTTCAACTTCGCGCAACGGTTTGTGAAACATGTCTCGCAATAACGTTGCGACACAGCTTCCACAAATCGTTGCATCGTGTAACAGCGGCTTTAGTCTGGACCGCGGGTCTGTTCTTTTACGACACTAGCTATTTAGTCTGGCACAGGGTATGAATTACTTTCTTCTAGTCTGAACCAGGGTACCATTTGTTTGCCATTTTTTCTGAAACAGTGTGACAAAAATTTCAATTCCTTAGTTTGGAATAGGGTCAGAGTTTCAAAGGCTCAGCGGTACACCCCTACCCTGAATTCTGAGGAGTACGCCCCTGGGATGGATTTAAGGAATCGGGGATTTTCAAATCCCAACAATTAGGGGAACTTGTGAAAAATGAGTTAGGTTTTCTTCGTCGTTTTAGCCACTAAGAAGTAGAAAGCGAATGCAGGAATTTTTTCAGTTAAGATTTTGAGGCCTCGACCTCTCTCTGTGCTGAATAAAATCGTCTGGCGTTAGCCAGAATAAAATAATCAGTAGTTATTTGATTTTCTTTTCTTTTTTTGTTTAAACATATTTATTCAACACAATTGCCCCAAGAGCATAAGCTCGTCTAGGGGGCTCTTGTACAAAAAAAAATAATTTCAAATTATATAAAGAGGCAGTGACTACATTGAATGGATTTAACAAGTAACATTAAACAAATTTTACATACGTGATTGCATCTGCGAAAGCTTCTTACAGTTTTCTACAATTAATAACTTTTATTTATAAACTGAGAAGCGGGATGTAGCAATAATAAATTCATGAACAGCAAAAAATAATTTACAATTCGAATTAAAATTGACATTATAACATCCACAAAGTAAAAACGAAAGCTTCTCAGTTTCGTTAGAGTTATACCAATAATTCCTAAGACATTCTGCAGCCGAAGTAAGAAGACTAGAACGGTAAGTATTCCAAAGAGGACAATGCAACAAATAATGTTTAGTAGTTTCGCGATGGTATCCGCACGCACAAGCAGGGGAGGGTATACAATTATGACGAAAAATGGTTTTCTTGACTGAAAATTTGAGGACAATAGTAATCAATCACTTTGTTCACATAGCAATCACTGGACAATCAATTTTTACTTTAGTCTTATCATTCTTCATCGATTGTTGTTGGGTTTTTTTGTAGATGAACCGAACACAGGCGTTTATGAAATTCCGTATCCACTTGAGGACTGTTTGAAATATTACGGACTTACCATTTTCCCTAACATATTTGGTGATACGTCATTGGATAAAGCCATAGAAAGGTTTTATTCATACTTTCCTCTGGTGCATACGTTTTGTTCTGATGAGTTAACTCCATTCTTCTGCTCTGTCCTTCTGCCTCGTTTCAACCATAGTTTCAATTCTGCCACCAACGCTCGTCAATTGCCGTGTCGTTCTTCGTGTGAAAGAGTTTACAGTAGTTGTTCATATGCAATTAAGCGTTCAAAGTTCTATTGGCCTGCTGAGTTAAAGTGCGATAAGTTTGACAATGGAGCGTCGTGTTACGGTGAGAATTTTAGAGTTTGTGTTTTGTACGAATGAAAATGAAGTAATGGATGGAGGGGTAGGGATGGAGGGGTGGGGGTGGAGTAACGGAGGGAGGGATGGAGGGATATATGGATGGAGGGCTGGAGAGTCCAGAAGGAGGGGGGATGGAAGGGAGGGGGGATGGAAGGGAGCGAGTGGGAAGGGAGGGAAAGAGGGAGGAAGGAAGGGAAAGAAGGAGAGAGGGAGGGAGGGAATTAGGAAGGAAAGGGGGCGGGAGTAACGGAGGGAGGGAAGGAGGGAGAGAGGGCGGGAGATGTGTCGGAATCGTCAGCTGACATAAGTAGTGCGGGCGAAACGGGAAAACAACTTCTGCCAGATTTCCGTCGGGGAGGGATTTCTGCGTAAATATTTCTTAATAAAACGTATATGTAAATTAAATTTCTAAGTCAAAGGATTTGTGTTCTTATGCTGTTCATCTTATAAGTCTATATTTTTTTTAGCTCAAATTGCTTTTAATGAACCACGGCCAGTAATTCCCACTGTCAGGCCACAGTGTAAACTAATTATACCCAATCCAATGTGTTCCTCTGTTGAATTCCCTGTCGTGCCCCAGCGGCGCAGGCGAGCTTTGGCGGTTGGTGGGAATAAAATTTTCACGTCAACGTTTTCAAGTGGGCAGTTAAATTATTTCAACCACACATCAACTGATGAAGCTCTCTACGAGTTGAGCAGATATTTGCCTCTGATAAGTGCCTTGCGTTGGGAAGGAGCTAGCGAGGAAGATGGTGGTTCTTGTGCAGATCGTCTGACTGTTATGTTGTGTCACCTACATGTACCTCAATGTCCCCGGAATACACAGCTTATCACGCGACAGTTCTGCATGGAAACGTTGAGCAATGTGTCCCTGCCCGAATGTCACTTTGCCATAACTAAACTGAAAAAGACAAGACCTAACTTTGTTTGGCCGCCTGTGCAAGTAAATTGTCTCGATGTCAACTGGTTCAGTAATTTAACTTCCCGGGGGAGACTACCAACATGTAAGTAAGCCAATTTTTCAAGATATATTATATATGTATGCCGTGTCAAACGCCCTAACGGCTATAGTCCCACCACTTTTTTGCCAAAAGACATTTTTGCCAAAACAAGTGTCACAGGAAAGTGCTTTTTACTATAGTCATCTGGGTGCCAATTTTATGTGTTTTTAGTGCCCCTAACCCCAAAATCAATTTTCAGCTCATCGAATGTACTCTTTATTTGTAGTGTTTTAGTGAGAAAAAAATTTCAATTTGGATAAATTGTCCGGTTTTTATGGCGTGTTGAATTTGGGTTTTGGTGGCCCAGTGCCGTCGGAATGTTTTATAACCAGGAGCCTGAACCTAGCTTTATTCGTACAATAGGCGAGTTTCAGGGTGTTGCGCGCGCATCGTTTTGCAAAGGAATTGGCGGGCTCCCTACTGAAAGTAAGCAATGGTAAACAGTCTTGCTAGCCAACAACAGCAGAATAACAGTGTTAAACATCCAGAAACTGTATCTATACTTTGTTTATTTTAGACAGTACGTTTACTTTGAAAGGAGCTTGCCAGGTTTTTTGAAAAATGATGTGCGCGCAACACCCTGAAACTTCGCCTATTGGCAGCAACACAACTCAACACCATCTTTTTACAAGCTTTCCAACGGTACTGCAAACGCAAATATATGTAGATAATTTAATTTATAAATTTATAGACTATAGTATGAAGGCAATGAAGGTGCCTTGCGTGACGTCACAAAATACACTCGTTCCAGTCTCCTCGAAACGAATTATTTTCACGGAAATGTACCAGCTAAGATCGCAGTTTTGCCAATTTCAAACTGCCATAAAAACCGGATTTTTTTAGGAAATTCAATTTTGGTTTCGCAGAAACGCTAGAAATTATGCCAAGATTTGATATAGCTAAAAAAGGTTTTTGGGGTTAGAGTCACTTTAAAATAGATCCAGAAACTGCAATGATGATTGGAAAACCACGCATTAAAAAAAATTTCCACCCCCTCCTACCCATGATCTTTTCTCCGCTCAATAAACTGACTCCCACGTTGGAAACCCATGGCTTTCCTGAATTTGAAGTAATAGATCAAACATTTTTATTCTTTTCGAGTGTTTGGAGTCCCCCAATGAAACACGGTCAACGATTGTTTGATCTTGCTTCTCAAATGAGTATTCGCATCGCGATTTACGGTGTTTTCTTCATTGATTTCAATATGCACATTAAAAAATGTGATCCAGTTCACTAGGAAGTTTCCTACAGGTTTTCATTGGGTATCAAAACTCATGCGTGTGATGTGGTATACGTTTATGACTTCATGGATAAGCTACGATAATTCATGAGAATTTTTAGTTCTGATCAAGCGACACACAGAGAAAAGATTAATGTTTTTAAAGTGTCTGAAATGAAAAATTCGTTGGCATTTTTGTTGTTTTATTGTACAGAGGAGCATGACAGGAGCACTCACTGAAAATTTCAAGAGAATCTGATGCGTAGTTTTCGCGCTATCAACTCTCAAAATTTGCCGTGGATAGTTTGTTTTTGGGAAATTTGGGCTTCTTGGTAACCATGCCTTATGACGTACGCAAACGGTCATTAAGAGTGAAATCTATTGTTCTTATGCCTAGTTGTCCATTTGCGTACGTCATAAGCATTGTTACCGAAAGCTCAATTTTTCTCCAAGAACGAATTAGCCATGGCAAACTTTGAGAGTTAATAGCGCGAAAACTACGCATCAGATTCTCTTGAAATTTTCAGTGAGTGCTCCTGTCATGCTCCTCTGTACAATAAAATAACAAAAATGCCAACGAATTTTTCATTTCATATAGACACTTTAGGATTTTGTATTGTATTGTATTGTTTGGTATTGTATTGCATTGCATTGCATTGCATTGCATTGCATTGCATTGCATTGCATTGCATTGCATTGTATTGCATCAGTTGCGTTTTTGTATGTTTTACGGATTTTACTTGTGGTGACGCGAGTTACAAATGAAAAAAAATGTCTACCCGAGTATTATAAACGAGCAAGTTTTACTCATCGAAGAAATATCCGCGCGGTTTAAAAAAATAATTTGGAAAATCTCTACGAGTTTAACGCCAATTGAACACTTCGGATCCAGCTTGGCGGCGCGGCCTAAAATACGAGAATGGCGCTCTCAAAATGGAGAAAATACCATTTCAGAGTCCCAAGAATTAAAAAATCTTCCAGGGGACCATATTTCTTACGATTCTTACGACAAGTGAGCACCAGGCTTAAGTTCGTAACTAGTCGTAAGAATCCCCGATCGTCGGCGACCGTCTGGGATGCATTTTCCAAATAGAAATAATTCCGATTGTTGCGATGCTTCCGATCTGAATCGGCGACTGTCTGGGACGTTACTTCAACCATGTTCTCACTTGTCGTAACAATCCCAGACGATCGGGAACGTGGGAAATCCCCGATTCTTACGACAAGTCAGAACCAGGCTTTAGTTTAGTTTAGTCGGTACAGACCCTGCTTTTGGTTAAATGTTAATAAGTCTCTATTTTTCTTGCAGATTTCATTAATAGTCAGTCCTTGTTGTCTTTATCGCTTCCGCCACCGCAAAGTATTCGCATTGGCGACTTTCGTTCTGCATATCATATAAGTCTTTTATTTGAGAGGCTTCGTATTAATTTTGCTACTGCGTTGTTGTACAGACAAAATGGCAGTGCCTTGCCGTACACGGTGCAACAAACATCGAGTACTGCGTTTGTAGTAGGAACACTGGCTCCGGCAACAGTTTATGAGTTTCATCTGGCAACTCTAAAATATCGAGGTGGAGCTGGCTTTCCTGGATCATTTGACATTGTCGTAGGAAACACATATGGTAAGGATTTGTTGTTTTCAATTGTTTTTGGGGGCTGTTTACACGGTTTGTTTGTTTCTCTGACCACAAGATTCTCTGTGTAGATGAAATACTTTGTTGCGCTCATTATTCTTTTTGAAGTAAATATTTTTGCATATTAAATTTCGGTACGAGTGCACTCAAGCATTTTATTTATTTATTTATTCATACATGCGTACGTCTTGTGATGTAGCGAGCGGAGCTTCAACACACACACACACACACAACACACACACAATTGGAGTGGAGAACAATTCAGATAAAACAAAGTATACAATCTTAGAGGTATCATCGGTTACAAATTATGAAGCTTAACCATCTAATAAAACCATCCGTAATAAAACCATTCCGGAGGGTTGTGGTTAGGTTTAGGTTCACCGGGGGGCGTAATCAGGTTTAGGGTTTCCGGGGGGTGGTATGGGGGTGAGGTTTCGTTTAGAAAGGTTGTCCAATCAGATGGTGGTTTTAATAGTTGGTTAAGCTTCATAATTTGAAGGAAATGATAGCTCAATCTTAATATAATGCATGGATCAATTCTTCCTGTAACCATCCCCCCCGGGCAATACCCCGGGGATTTGTAATTTTTTATGAAGCTCATCGCAAATTCCCCACCACCGGGACTTTGAAATTTGACAATTCCCCACCCCCCGGGGCAAGGCTGAAAAACTAGTACATGAGTTTTAACATCAACGAAATGTATAATTAAACACATTCTAACATCAAATGTAAATTAACTTAAACAGTGGCTCATTTCTGTTGCTGCTTCCTTTGAGTCTGTGTCGATTTTCATCGATTTTCGGCAATCAGAAATCTTTCAATGAATTCGTCGCCATTTTGAATACAGAATACTCTTTAGTTACCAAACTCCTACGCCTCCTTGCATCCCCGACCTATACCCCCGGGACAATATTAATAAAACAATTCCCCACCCCCGGGATTTGATTTTCTGCATTGTCCCCGGGGTTGCCCGGGGGGGGGATGGTTACAGGAAGAATTGATTCATGCATAACATAACATTGCGTGTGAACGTCACCCAAAGTAGAAACTACGTCATTTACATATTTCGTGATAACCACACCTGAACTTTGTTGAGCTCTTCAATAATATATAGTTTTCCTTATTGCCCATTACACTCTACCGCATTACTCTTATGCTCTATAGTCTAAACCCATGCAATATTAAACCCCTATATATTGAAGAACTCAACAAAGCTCAAGAAGCCTCTGCGGAAGAGAGAGAGACGCCTGAAGACAACTACAGGAAGAACCCTAAGGTTCCTACTACCTAATCCGATTAGTATCACTACGTTAGTTTAACATGGAACAACAATCCCAACAGACAACAGTGAATTAGCCTGGTTCATAGGCGGCGGAAGATAGGTTTGGTAGGGAGGGCTCAACTTCGAGGGTTATAAATCCATGTCCTATTTACACGAATTTTTGGCCTTAGGTTAGGGTGTGTGTTGGGGTAAGGCTTTCATGAAGTACCTGGGTTATGTAGGACATGGAATTATTACCACTTCGAGCGCCAAAGGCGCGAGAAACCTCTAGGGGGGTCCGGGGGCATGCCCACCTGAAAATTTTGAAATCTAGAGTCTCTGAAATGGCATTTCCTGCGTTTTGGGGAAAGATTTTACAGAATCCTAAACGTTATAAAACCTTTACCGCCCACAACAATTTTTTCATTATTCATTTTTTTCGGCCTTTCTTAATTTATTCTTGGCATTTCGGTATGGCTCATTCATAATACTTCTGGTCAGCAGTCATCAAATGCTAATACGTGGAGTACTTCATGAAATGAGTTTTGAGCTATCACACGGCATGATTTTTCTTACGATTTTCACCAGGATTGTCACCCTGCATTTTCAAAAATGCTGTATATCGAAGATATATAATATTCAACATATAGTCACCCTTACCTTCGGCGCAAAGGCAGGGGGGTCAGCCCCCCTTTTTTCCACTTTTACAAAGTTGGGGGGGCTTTAGCCCCCAGCCCCCCGGTTCCGCCGCCTATGGCCTGGTTAGCGGAATCAGTGACTCGTTTTCCCTTTACTGTCGTGGCAATAGAAGCGTTCCTAAAATATCGTTGCAATATATTCTTCAAGTTGACCAATTTATTTGATGAAAATTATTGCTAACTTCCTGTTTTGGATTTGATTGGTTCTGGTTTTTAAACAACCAATAAGAAACAGGATTATTTGCCAAACACCAATGAAAATTCAAAACAGAACTCGAAACAGGAAGTTGTCATCGAATCTTATCAAATAATGAATTGTTCAACTTGAGGAATATATTGCAACGATATTTTTGGGAACGCTTCTATTGCCACGACAGTAAACATCCCTATTATATAATGCACTTGTCAAAATTTAGCCCCAGGGTAGGGAGGACGGGCAAACCCAGGGGGATTTGACATTTTTTTGAAAATTTACGTCAAATTCCTTACCCACGGGACAAACATTTGTGTTAAATAAAGGAAAACACTTATCTGTTGTTCCACCATTGTATTGTATCAATAACGAAACTGATATTAAACTCAAAACTTTAATTAAAGGAGAAACAAAGCAGCCAGTACAAAATATACATATGTGCTGTTCAGGGAGCTGGAAGAAAAACCAAACAAATTGCTCTTATGCTCGATAAAGAACATTGAAGTAATATTTAAAACACGAGCAGGAGTGATTTATCAGATTTAAAACCACGAGGGCGCAGCCCGAGTGTTTTAGATCTGATAAAACACTCCTGCTCGTGTTTTAAATATTACTTCAAAAATGCATTAATAATTCATGAGGAAAACACAAAGGAAATCAGTACCATGTCCGTGATTTTATACCTGATAAAACTTCTTGACGTCAATAAAGAATACTAATGAACATACAATTTTATATAAAGAATACTAATGAACATAACATCCAATAACGAATCGTTTTTGAAGCTTATTTCAAATGTTGCACTACTGCTATTCCATATGTATAGTCACATTAATCCTCAACAGTGCAAAGAGGGCAGTTTCCAGTCCATCTCTTCTGAAACCTTAAAAATGAAATATCGGTCAACAAAGAATACTAAACTGACATTGTCAGAGAAACTGAGCACAATTTCAACCTGAGCGATAATAGAACACAAAAACAACTCGTATTTACTTCTCAGATTCTATATACACCATGAAGCAACTCCCAACAAAGAAGGTGGCTTTTCACTTTTTCCACACTTTCGTACTTACACCAGACTCCCACACGAAATTATCAAATATCCCCTCTCTCGGGTGGTCGTTTTTGTCAAATTCCTAACCCACGGGGGCATGGAGGTTGTTAAATCCCCTTGGGTTACCCGTCCCCCCTCCCCTGGGGCTTAACATTGGCAGGTGCGTAATGACTGATGACTGAGGTATGCAGTCTCTCAATGCTCTCTTGTTAATTCTCTGATAGGACGCTGCCCGTATGAAACAACTGGTGAAAACGTAACACAAGGTGTATTTGTATGGAATACACAAAGTGGTGGCAGTAATTCGCTTGTCGACTGTCCGTATGGGTCGTCACTAGACGACGATGACGACGATGGCGACAGTGGACTTGAGGGGGAAAATAGCGCAGCAAGGCGAACTTGTACCTGTAATGACAGACGATCGTGCATAAAGCCTTCCTGGGGTGAACCGTTCACCGATTACTGCAATTATAAGACGTTCGATAATTCTTCTAATATCACTCAAGAATTATCAAATCTTCTTCAGGTATGCACACAATCTCGTTCCCAGAGCCCACGTTCCCCTTACCCAGCGGGCGGGAAACGAGAGACTCTGGGATAATCCGGCCGTTTCACATCGATATTTCATTGGCTGATGAACACAGTGAACTCTATATAACTCTTCCTCCGGATAACAAGAATCCTGTGATGGCGTGAACGGATTATCCCAGAGTCTCTCGTTTTCCGGGTGTGGAACGTGGGCTCTGGGAACGAGATTGGTATGCACATTCAGCCAGGGTGGAAGTTACGTATTGATTATTGGGGGGGGGGAAGCTGCCCTGCACGTACTAGCTCTAGGAGTCTGGGTACTAGATTACTCACGAGTTCGTCGGGAAAAAGTCCTGTTTAAGCCTGGTTTTCATATATCGTAATTCATCGGCCGATCATCGGCGATACAGCTTTGCGATGAAATAGGATTATGAAAACCGGCAATCGAAGAACCAAAAAAAATTGTTTCCCCCGATGATCGCCGACTGTCGCCGATGAATTAAGACAAGCAAAACAAATGAAAATCGAAATCCGATGAAATAAGACAAATTAGGACCCAGTCTCTAGAAGAGAACCAAGCACTTCAAACAGGCATGAAGTTGCCCTGATTCTTCGGTTCTTCCCTTGTCTCGAATATGAGCCTTTCCTTTTTCAGTAACAGCGCCATGACGAGTGAAAGCTTCATGTAGAGAAATAATCTGTTGTATTTGGGTTTACATGAGAAGAGCTGCTAAGATGACCAGCTCTCCCAGGCGAGATCTCGCTATTGACAGCCAGAGGTCTCGCCTAGGAGGGCTGGAATTTTCTCATGTGTAAACGCCTTCAAGAGGGCTCACGTATACGCGATGAAGTTTGTGTTTTACTAATATTTTTTTTGGTCAATGTTCTATTTTACAAGTTTTGTTTCTTCTTGTGTTTGTTATAAATTCAAGTCGTGTTTGCGAAAACATAATTTCGAGCTTCGTGGGAGATGGGAATGCTGCACAAGTCGGTAAACAAGCCAACGCGAGGTGAAATCCAGGCGGCTAGCCCTACCAAAAAAGCTCATGTAAAGACGAGATAAATTCTAGTCCTCTTACTTGGACTAGCCCTTCTCCATAAAAACACCCCGCTTAGTCCATCACAGTACACTTTTTTTTCCATGATTTTTTCCGTCCTTTGATTTTCTGTAGATGTTAGTAAACGGAAAAAAGCCAGTGGTCAATGTCAGTGAAGAACTGGTTGATTTAACCTTGCACGCACCAGCATTTCAACCAGACGATGTTATTTTAACCGTACTAACTTTGGAACATATTGTCGATGATACGACACAATTGAATAAGGTATTAATGTAAGACAAGGTGTATAGTTCTACTCTGGTTTAAGGTGATGACTGAGGCCCCGTTTACACTAGAGCAAAAGTATCCAGATTCACTGTTTTTCATCCTCATGGGAATAAAAAAACATTGTGAATCCGGATTCTTTTGCTCTAGTGTAAACGGGGTCTGAGATAAGTTTTGTATTAGAAACTAAGGTCACCACAACACTTGTGGATATCTCCGGTTTTCCACTGGCGAATTTTGTCGAGCGCCGAGCGATATTTCTATTGTGAAAATTGAATAGATTTCTAATTAGTCTAATTAAAGTTGCTTCGCGCGACAAAATTCGCCAGTGGAAAACCGGCTTAAGCCGGTTTTCCACTAGGCGACTTTTTTTGGGCGAAGCGACTTTTTCTTTTGTCTCATGAGCTCTGAGCTGGAACTAGTCAGAAATCTATTGAATTCGAACAAAAGAAAGTCGCTTCGCGCGAAAAAACCCGGCTTTAAGCGCCCTGTTACACAGTGTAATGGTTCATGCAACTTGTCTCGCAACGATTTTGACCATTGCACAGCATGTTACACGGTGCAATGGTTCATGCAACTTGTCTCGCAACGGCATTGCGAGACAAGTTGAATACAAAATTGCACCGTGTAACAAGACCTTAGGTAAAAAGAACTGGGGCACAGATTAAAGAACAGCCAGGTGTCCTCGCGCATGTTGCCTCGCGCACGTCAAACGTCGCCATTCTACGCCATCCTGCACCGGCACTTTGTACCCTCCTGGCTTCTCAATTATCGTCATTGTGTCGCCATCACCGCTTCCACCAGAAAATGTGCCCGTCAAAAGTGCCGGTGGAACTTACCAGGATGGCGTAATGCATGCTCATTGAGAAAAAAAGGACAAGTTTCCATGCGAGCTGGACTTCTGGTTGTTCTTTATTCTGTGCTATCGAGGAGCACGGGTGGCGTGGGCTGTTAGCGCGCTGCCTCTCACCAAAAGTTAAGCCCGGTTAGATGGGGTTAGTGCTTGGATGGGTGACCGCCTGGGAATGACCCCGTTGTCGAGCTTAGGACTCATGTAAGTAGAGTTGTAGTTGATCTCTCCTGTGCTTCCAGGGTTTTTCACCAGGTTCTCCGGTTTCCCTCCCTCCGTAAAATCGACACCAACATCTTAGCTGTGATCCGTCACGTGGTCTGAACTGTGTCGTATGGCTGCAAGTAAGAATGATTAGCCCCCAGTCCTCCAGTCCTCTCCTTTTCTTTCTACATAGAGTGGGTATCCCACCTAATGTGGGCTTCTCCCCGAGATCAAATAAGTATAAATATAGAAATTTGTGATCACTATTTAACTCTTTCCTGTCCGAATCCGTCTTTAGTATTTTATTCACCTCTATTCACCTCTATTCACCTCTATTCGCCTCTATTCACCTCTATCCACCTCTTTTATTCAGGAATGAGTTCTAAACTATCTTCTAAATGGGAGTATCTCGAAATTAAAAGTTGGGGTCAGAAAAGAAAAATGGGGTCACCTGGGTATTGAACAAAAATTGCTGACTCTATTTTTCAGACAGGGTCAAACATAGTGAAAACGGTGGACAATATCTTAAACACCCCTGCTGATGTTTTAGTGGAGAGTCAGAAGAATAGCAAGGCATCAACAAGGTATGTCTTAAAGGCGTTAAGGCCTGGCCAAACGCTTTCAACATCGCATTCAACATCATTCAACATTGTTGAACGATGTTGAAAGCACGAGTGGCCAAATGAATTCAACATATCGTTCAACATTCATGAATGACAATTATTAATGGCGGGCTACCACAAAAGCTGGAACCGACAATATCCCGCATGGCGCATGTCTCTGTTCAACAAAGTTGAATGAAATATGGCCAAATGCGTTCAACACCTTTCAACAATTTGAGAACAATAGAAATGTTGAACGAAAATTTGAACATGTTCAAATCACAATAACTGTTTTATGTAATATTTAAAACACGAGGCATTGATTTAAAGCACAAGGCGATAGCCAAGTGTTTTAGATCTGATAAAACACGTACTGCGAATGTTTTAAATATCTTCAAAAACGACCCATTTGGTGAGTTCACTGGCATAGTAAGTTTGAAAAATAGCCATTATTCAAAAATGGCCGACCAATTAAAACTATTTCTTATACATATAAATTAGCCCACATTAATTCGTTTTCATGTGGGAAATTCAATATGCACATAAAAGAATGCTAATTCGGCGGACATTTTTGAATAAGGTCTCCTATAACGTTGTCTAAGACCCCGTTTGCACGATGCCGGTACAATTTGAAAACGGAACAAAATCATGCCGTTTAGGCCTTGCGTTTACACGATACCGGCGCCAAAATGACATGAAAACGGCACAAAATGAAGACGGGTTCCTTGACGGCATGAAATGAAAACGGAACACTAACCGGTATCGTGTAAACGCCCGTGCCGTAACAGTTTGATGACGGTAATCACGATATATACGACCACAGTATTCGGGTCAGCAGTATTCACAAAGTCTTCTCAATTCTCATTGGAAGAGAATGGTCACGTGCTAATCCGTCATTATATTATACCGGCACCGTGTAAACGCAAGACTTTTTGGCCTGTATTTACATACCGGCATGATTTTGTTCCGTTTTCCGGTTTCCCCCGAGATAACTCGGTGTTAGTTTATTTCCATGTTAAAAAAGTAAACCGTTCACATGAGACCGAGATAACTCGGGGGATAGGGATAACTCGGTCGGAGCGATAGGGTAACCCCAGCCCGAGTTATCCCTACCTCCATGTGAACGCTTTATCTCGTGGGGTAGGGTCAACTTGGGCATGCGTATTTATGCTGTTGCTCGGGATAAAGCTCGCGTTCACATGAAGCTAGGGTTATCTTGGAGGCCAGGGACAACTCGGTAGTTGCGCTTTATCATGTGAAATAGAGTCAACTTTGACCCTAGCCCCCGAGTTATCCCTACCCCCCGAGATAACTCGCCTCATGTGAACAGGCCCTAACTATTTATTGTCCGAATCGGTCTTTGCTATTTTATTCTGGCTAACGCCAGACGATTTTATTCACCTCTGGGGAAGCCCTCGGACACGGCGTATTTTTTTCCGTATAAAAGGCCTTATTCTTTATCAGATATAAAACTACGGGCGTGGTACTGATTTCCGTTGTGTTTTCCTCATGAACTTTTTAACATAGTTAATATTGCGGGGTGTTTTTCTTTCCAGGACTTTATTACTTCTAGAAAAATACTTGAATACTCCGTCCATTGGAACCGTGTCGCAAAACGAACAAAATCTCGCGGTTCATTCCGAAAACATTGACCCAAAGAATTTCCAGGGCGCTGGAGCAGCTTCAATAAACAAATTACAAAATCCTAAGAACAAGAGCGACTTTGTTGTTTACGAAAACGAGACTTCTGTTGAACGACAGATCTCTCAAGTGTCGTTGACATTGCCCAAGTCTATATTTGAAAATTTAGATATCACTAGTAAAGCTCAAAATCAACGCGTAGTGTTCATCGTTCATCGTAAGACACTGTTCTTCCAGTCTTTGACCAAAAACTCATCGGATTCTGATGTCGAAACAGAGAGAAAGAAGAACAGTTTTGTGATTGCCGGGTCTATCAGAAACTCCAAGTTAAAGGATCTGAAAGATCCCATTGTGTCTACTTATCGTCCGTTAGAGAAAGGCATTGACGAAACGACTGCTTGTGTGTTTTGGGATTTTACGTTGGATAAAGGTCTAGGAGGCTGGTCGAGGGTTGGTTGTACTTACAAGGGCATCAAGGATGGAGTCGTAACGTGTCACTGTAATCATTTGACCAACTTTGCAATATTGATGGTAAGACTATAAATTGATCAAATATATGCCTGTCCGTCCGTATTTGTGTTTGTTTGTTTGTTTGTTTGTTTGTTTGTTTGTTTGTTTGTTTGTTTGTTTGTTTGTTTGTTTGTTTGTTTGTTTGTTTGTTTGTTTGTTTGTTTGTTTGTTTGTTTGTTTGTTTGTTTGTTTGTTTGTTTGTTTGTTTGTTTGTTTGTTTGTTTGTTTGTTTGTTTGTTTGTTTGTTTGTCTACCTGTCTGTCTGTCTGTCTGTCCGTCGATCCATCCGTCTGTTTGTTTGTCTGTCTGCTCGCTTTTTAAACTATGCATAAAACACATTGACTTTGAAAAAGCAGTTGAAACATTTTCAGAATTATTTATAGTTATTTTTAATTTTTTACTCATCCTTTTTAATTTTTCCTTGTTCAGGATGTCTATATTGGAGATCACAACGAGGACGCTCACGACAAGGCATTGAGTATCATAAGTTATATTGGATGTGCTATATCGTTAGTTGGTTTGATTCTAACAATAATTACTATACTAATATTTAAGTGAGTATAATACAGTCCTATTTATCATTCCTTGTATATCTAAGGGCCTGTATATCCTGGTTACCTTATGTCCTGGTTGCCTGGCATAAATTTCATCCCGGGTTTATATGGAGTAAACAAAGTGCTCGTCCCGGTTGACCGGGATGAATTTCATCCCGGGTCAAAAAGCGCGGGAATTTAAGGAAATGGAGCAAAAAAGCAAAAACTCACCCTAATTCTACTATGTTAGAAGTTATTTCACTTTTATTCAGTGTTTTGTCTCTAGACCTGACCGTTTGGACGAAATTCTGACCGTAATATCCAAAGTTACAAGCATTGTAGTTCAGTAAACTTCATCTCGGTCTACCTGGATATTGCGTTTATATCGACAAACATTTGTCCGGGGTCGTCCTCCATATAAACGTAACTTGGAAAATAACAGTAAATTATCTACAACCCGAGATCCCGGTACACCGGGATCATATAAACAGGCCCTGAAAACTCTTTTCTGCTTTGCTTTTTGTTTATCTAAGATCCAGTGCCGGATTTAGGACAGGGCGGACTGGGCGGTCGCCCAGGGGCCCCCACAAAATAATGTTTAAGGGGGGGCCTCCACAAAAATGTCTTGAAAATAGGTGTTGAAGTGAAAAAAATCTTGAGAGCCCAAAATATGAGTCAAAAACAAGACAAAAGATATATGGATGATATATATGATATATAGAGGGTTGTGTCCCATGTACTATATATACTGAATATTACTTAGGTATCTTTAATCCTTTCTTATAATTGTTTAACTTACTCCCGTATCAAATTTACACTGCGCCTTCAACCGTCGTTGCCTTCGCAAGTTAACAAAAAATACAGCAAGATGCGCTTTTTGGCCTAAGGCCATATACCGCATTCTTTGCAAATTTTATTCATCTACATATATAACCCCAGTGTCAGTCCAATTACCTACATCTTATTAAAAAAAATATGACTATGTAACTTAGCATACATTCAGAAATATAATTGATATATTGTGCTGGTCAGTGACCGCCCAGGGGCCTCCACAGTCCTAAATCCGGCGCTGCTAAGATCTTTTTTAAACGCTCAAACATGTTCTGTTAAACTTTTAGAGAACTTCGCAGCAAAGCTCCTACTCAGATCTTACTCAACTTTTGCATTGCGTTGTCTTTAACATTGATTGTATTCCTTGCCGCTGCTGAAAGATCCAAGACCTCTTCGTTGGCTAGTTGTCGTGCAGGAGCAATAGCCTTGCATTATTTTGTTCTCGCGGTATTCGTGTGGATGGGGATACAAGCTTTTAATATGTATTTAGCGTTTGTCAAAGTGATGCCAAAACATCGTTCTCATTTCTTTTTGAAGTGCTGTTTGGTTGGATGGGGTAGGTCAAGGAAAATAGTTTTTTTTTACATGGTGCTAGTCTTTTTATGAGCTGATGCATTAGCTGTAACAACAACAACAACAACAACAACGACAACGACAACAACAACAACAACAACAACAACAACAACAACAACAACAACAACAACAACGACGACGACGACGACGACGACGACAATAGCTAGCAGGAACAATAACAGCAGCAGCAACGACAACATCAACAATATTAATTGTATATATTTTTGTGATGCATGTGATAACTATAGTAAGTATAGGTAATAGCATGGTTTCGAGTGCATGTTTTTCCAAATTGCACGAGAAACCATGCTATTACTTATTAATAATATACATGAAAAAATGTTCAAAACAACTGTACTAACATTTTAACGTACGTGTTTAGCCGTCCACTCCTCGCATATTTATTTGTTAAAAAACGCTTCGCTTCCTTTACTACTTGAAAAAGTTTACTCGAGGCATAAAGAAGCTTCTGGTCTTCTTGTAGGTACTTCACTTGGCAATATTAAAGCATAACTAGCTTCAAATTTGAACAAATTATCCCCAAAACCGCCGAATCTTGGCCGCCATCTTTGTTTGTTTTGTGTCGGGGAAAATCCGCTGTACAATCAATTTGATTGGTTCTTAGTGATAACAGATTTTTGCACTGTGATTACAGATTTTTGCACTGTGATTACAGATTTTTGCATTGTGATAACACAATTCTGCACTGTTGTTTGTGATTAACTGCACTGGAATCAGCCAATCACAGTCGAGATATTTTTTCATGTATATTATTACAAGCGTTATAATTCAGTGGAAATTTCAGGACTAATTTGTATAGCACATTTTAGCATTATAGCAAATGTCAAGTGAATAGGTTTATTCTTACACCTATAATGCATTTAAATAATATATACGATATTGATGTCTGAACTTACATGATAATGAATTATGTTTTAATTCATTTGTACTTTAGGCCTACCTGCCATCATTGTGATCATTACAGCTGCTTCGGCTATCGAAGACTATGGCGGCGAAACCTTGTAAGTAACGATTTTCATCTCAAGCATTTTTAAATCTTGTAGCATCTTTCGATGGAACTTTTGGACACTTCTGCTACACTTTGCTACGTCCTAGTACAAGTGCTTGGTCAAGCCCCATTATTATAATTAAGAAGAAAAATGGCGAGCTGTGGTTTTGCGTAGATTATCGGAAGTTATGCGTGGCTATGAGAAGTTATGTCTTCTGTAACTATGGGCACTTTCCAATTGACAAGGTTAGACCGATCAGTCCGGCCAGAATGGACTTGCTTTTGATTAGGACCAAATGTTCCAGTCAGACCATCCCAGGTCTCAAACGAATCGTGTTCCATTTAACCCGACTGACCGGTCTAGCCGTGTAAATGGAAAGCCCCCTATATACATGGGGCCGCAGTAATTGGCACTAGCTGTTGCGGTTACCCAGCCTATTGTCTTAATGTCTGTATTTATGTTTGTAATGTGTATGGCAAAGTTATTAAAATAAAATAAAAACTAATTCTACTTATAGTTTATTTTATACCAAGGTCAACAATTAACACCGTTTCACCTTACTGGACCTCTAGGGAGAACAGTTTATATATGACTGATAAGGTTATCCGGTATAAATAAAGTTAGTTCCAATTGACCGATAGTTATAAGTAGAATTAGTTCCCATATGTATATAGTTACAGAAGACATAACTTCCCATAGCCATGCATAGCTTCCGATAATCTATACGCAAAACCCCAGCTCGCCATTTTTCTTCTTAACTAGAATAATGGGGCTTGACCAAGCACTTGATGAGCTGCGGTTTTGCTTAGATGATCGGAAGTTATGTAACTATTTTATACTAAGGTAAACTTTGAGGGTATAAAACTTTTCAATAATCAAGACCACCACTAGAGCTATGCAATGAACTAAAATGAAGCTCATGAGACCTGTGCAAAACTTTTTATGTGGGGAAACGATAATTGGCCATTTCCCAAAAGAATCGAATACTGGTGCTCCAAACGATCCCAAGTACCCTAGCGTTCCTAAGCCGTCACCAGTCTTCGACTCTTTTGGGAAATAGCCAATTGTTGTGATTTAGACTGTCGAGCCACTTTAAAAAGTATAAATAAACATAAAAAAATCAAGTTTGGTAGGAATGAAGTTCTTGCTTACTTATTAAAGGGTATTGGCAATAAAAATTAAGTTTGTCTCATTTGAAAGAACTCGTCAAATGGTATAAGAAGACCTTTTACAATTTTTCCGTATCTGTTTTGGTTTTGGAAATATTTCGATCAAAGACAGCGTGCTGTGTCCGCCATCTTGTTGTAATATTGGGTCTAATTAACTAGGAAATTGGTGACGTCACAAGCAGGGTAAACCTGATGAAACTATTCCGTGGGTGCCCAATTTTCCACGGAAGGCTTCTTAAATGTTGTGGGTCAATTTAAAATGGAAATAGCACAACAAAAAATCGAGTTTCTAGCCCATAATGTCATAAGGTTGGCAAGATAAAAATTTCACTTTACCCTGCTTATGTCGTCACATGCATAATTTTGCATATGGAAAATAATTCCAAGATGGCGGACAGCACGCTGAGTTTGGTCGAAATATTTCCAAAACCAAAACAGATACGGAAAAATTGTAAAAGGTCTTCTTATACCAATTGACGAAATCTTTCAAATGAGAGAAACTTAATTTTTATTGCCAATACCCTTTAATCCATGTTTAATTGTTATTTGAGCTGATTTGAGGTCGCAAAGGATTGTGGTTTATTAAATGTACCGCCGCCATCCGTTTTCGCTACCCGATTGTATTTATACTTGTATTTTCTTGTATTTATAAGTTTATTTTATTATTTAACTGTCTTCTTCTTGTTTCATAGTTGTCGGCTTCAAGGTCTGCCATTCCAACTTGCTTTCCTTGCTCCCGCCTTGCTTATCCTTGCCGCGAACACCGTCGCTTTTTTCCTCATTTTTCGCTCCCTTCTCACTTCGGGAACTAAAGTTACCACGGACAAGAGAGTCAGCGGTCTCCAGCAGGCCAGGCGAGGCGCCGCCATACTGGTAGTACTTGGTCTAACCTGGATATTCGGGGTGTTTGCGGTAAAAGACGCCAAACTGGTGTTCCAGTATCTGTTTTGTATCTTCAACTCAATCCAAGGTCTTCTTGTCTTTATCTTTTATTGCGTGCTTTCGGTGGAAACCAGAAGAAAATACAAGAGGCTGTTTCGTGGAAAGGGCAAAGGAAAGGAATCTGATACGACGGGACACCACCGCTACCATGGCTCGACAACCGACTCAAAATTCCACGAGATCCGCCCAAGCAAGGATACGCTTAGCAACACCTACACCGCAAGCGCACATTCAAAAACAAGCACGATCCCTGTTTCGCCGAGCAAAAATGCTAATGACGTTGAGTTGACGTCGATTAATAAAGCTGAATAGAGTGATCGGACCGTTTTCTTATAAGGTGTACCTGTGATCTGGAAAAGGGAACACTGTCACCTCGGATATAGTATGCGTAACTTAATTAATAAGAACGCTGTAAGTTGTAACACTGTTGCTGTACACTACAGTCAACTCCCGTTATAGCGGACACCCTGGGGACCGTCATTTGGTGTCCGTAATAACGAGAGTCCGCAATAGCGGGATGCGATGAAAATATCCCGATTTCAGGTTGTAAAATCACTAAAATGTCACTACAATGTATTACTGCTTTTTTGTTTTAAAATGTCCAGTTTATTTCAATTTCTAGTTGACGTTTACTGTGATACATAAGTACACAGTTAGTACAAGTCAAAATACAAGTCAACAGAAATTATGACGAACAGAATCTTCAAAGTACTTCCGCTGACAAATAGCAAGATTAAATTAAAAAGTCATTCACTTTCATGTGTCGAGAGAAAAATACGTCCAAGGTGTCCGTTGTAACGAGAGTAGAACAATAAAAATGTTTGTTGGGGACCACATGAAGTGTCTGCAATTCCATAATAGCGAGAGTTATTTCAATACATTTCATAGTAGTTTTGGCCGGGGATTGACCAACTGTCCTTAATAGTGGGGTGACGGGTGTCCGAAAGGCGAGAGTTGACTTTATAACTTATTGCCAGTTATTGGATTCATCTAAGCCCGACATGGCAAAATATTTAAGTCGAGAATTCAATGTTGGACATGACCGAAGGTCGAGCCTAATATTAAAATTATTTCTATATAAAAAATATTTTCTATATCGGGCGAAGTTGAATTCGCAATGCATTGTGGTTTATCCAGGTACAAACACTTTCGTGGCAACAATGTCTAAATATAATCGTTGTCATATTGGTAAAAGCAACAATTCTCGGACGTATAAAGATAGATTCATGACAAATTATCCTTATATGTCCAAGCATTATTACTTTCACTAATATTACAACGTTCATATTTAGACATTGTTGACACGAAAGTATTTATAAAGATTGCGAATTCAAGAGGGCACCGCTGTCGCCGCCATTGGTGAAAAGGTCCATAAGTGTTTGATTATACCGAACATCGTGCGTCCACTACTTGTTTGACTGTGAGCAAGCTGAGCAATGTGATAATATTACAGTGCCCAGTGGGACAACAAACTGAAAACAGCTTGTATGTTTTTACCCAATGACGTTGATCTGGCTCTTGACTATAAAGGGGCCGATTGGCATGAGCCGGGCTGACTCGTGTCACGAAACTTTTTTCCCGGCCACAAAAGGAGATTTTAATCAACGTTAGGATTCGTTTACATCTAAACCAAACCAATTCTTCTTTGTACATTTAGTTTATGCGAGTTTGAAAACCACAGTGAGATCCTAATCAATCGCGTGAGCCCAGTTAACCCAGCTAGCCCGGCCTATGTAAACAGCCCCTAAGTATACTTAATGTTCTTAATCAGTATATCGGAATGACAACTAGCATGTATTCTACCAATATTTACTCGTTTATATGCTAGCTATTGAGTAAGCTAGTGCTTATATTCAAAATATGGAAACCTAATTTTAGCCATTATTATTACGGCCAGCATGTACTCTATATGTACAGTCTACTCCTTTAATATTCATGTTTAGTCTAGCTAGCCCTATCTCTTGCTATTTTGAATAATCGTAACTTAACTTATTTGATCTTAAATTAGTTAATTTTGTATGTAACGGGCCCGCATGGAGTAATTGGTGTATACTGTTGCGATGATCCTGACATTTATTATTTTATACATGGCGAAGTTAAATATTTTAGTTGCGCGTATATATATTTACCTTCTTTTAATGTTGGAGTGTTGACAGCTGGAGTCGTGCAATATGGGCGGAAGTCTTCGCTCAGTGGAAAACACAACGTCATTGTCTATCAGGTGCCGCATTCTTTCAAAAGTTGGAAAAATGGCCAAAACCGATAACAATCTATGGACTATGACGAGAAAAGTTGTTTAGCAATACTGAGGTGGCCGCAAGTCGAAATCAAAGTCGAAACTCTTATTGATGGAAAGGAAACTTGCTTCAGTCGGAGTCCGAGTATAGACCTTATTCAAAAATGGCCGCCGAATTAGAATTCTTTTATGTGCATATAAATTAGCCCTTATGACCTCGTTTTAAAGTAAAAATAATTTTGAATTTCACACATGAAAACGAGTTCATAAGGGCTAATTTATATGTATATAAAAGAATTTTAATTCGGCGGCCATTTTTTGAATAAGGTCTACTGTGGTCAGATCAAGTCACTGGCTTTTATTTGACAGCCTCACAGCTTGTCATTACAGCCTTATCAGTCATCACATATTGGATCTGCTTATGTGATAATTGATATAAGGTGTCTACCCTGCCAAATATTAAAAAAAAAAAACCCCCAAATATTTCGAAGGAAACTATAGAGAGTACAAAATTCACAATCTTTCCTCTTTTGACGCGTGTGGATAAATCTATACTCGTTATAGTCTCTTATTTTCGCAGTAAAAATGTGTCGTTTTAATAAACAGGAAGTTCATAGTTTGAAATACTGACGGGGGCGAAAGAATTAATGTCGTGTTTTTGCTATAGTAACGCACAATATATGTTACAATGACGGGAAACTCAATTTTAATAAATAAATTATGACGTTTCCGGACATTAGAGAACAACAGAACACGGCAATCTTTTTGCTTGCTGGCATATAATCTATCTAAAACGTTTTATATCTGAACTATTAAAAAGTTGCCTTCAGTAAGTCTCTGAGTAAGTAGCATCATTGTGAGATGCGTAGATAAAGCAGTACCCTGGTACGTCCCAGAGGTCTTCTCTTTACTATAGAGATGAGACCTTTGCATACTTGGTCTAATTTGATCTCTTCTTTCTTTTTTAGTACTTCTGATCTTTTTCAACTCGTGATAAATTTGTAAAACGTTCAAGGTATCAACACAAGATATATCCATACCATTCGAGCAATAAGTTGTTTTCTTTCACTGGCTTCCAACCGGAACTCTCTTTCCAAGGTATTTGCTGTTTATATCACCGCCCCCGCTTCTCTATATATATACGCGTTCTGCCTACGGGTGACAATACTGGTGACGCGCAGTTCATCGTCATATCAATAACTGCTCAGTGTCTTATAGCCATGGCAAAGAAAAGTTCCCTTAAAACTAAAAGTAATGCTATGAGGTTGTCGTTGGTTTATGTTGTTCTATGTTTCGGCATTATGATTTCCACAACCAATTCGGCGACCAATTCAACTACACCGAAAAGCAATCCATCTCCGCCGCCGACTAGCAATCTGACTATGCCGCCAAGTAGCAATCTACTGACTACACCGAGTAGCAATCTATCTACGCCGCCAATTACCAAGCTAACTACGCCGAGTAGCACTCCATCTACGCCAAATAGCAATAATACGCCAAATATGACCATGCAATCAGGTTAGTGGCTTTAAACGTTAAATTATAGATTATATAAAAACGTTATTATATAAAGCTAATGTTCTTGCAGAAATTCAATTCTCTGAACAAGAGTTCTGTAATCTAGTGAGGTTACATGCAATGACCGACGTTGAGAGCTGCTTTCAACATTTCATGCAACATCGTTCAACATTGTTGAACGAAAATTTGAACATGTTCAAATTTAACAACGTTCAACATCATTCAACAGGGTGACCAAACGCTTTCAACATGTTGAATCACGGTTGAATTCAACAATGTTGAACGATGTTGAATGAAATGTTGAAAGCGTTTGGCCAGGCCTTAAACTTTTATGCATGACGTTTCAAGACTTCCCCCCCCCCTGACGAATAAAATCGTCTGGCGTTTATAGAAATACAGAGTAAAAAGATAAAAGTTGTTCTACAACAACAATGCAAATGAAAAGGTTAAAAATCTTAGTACGACGGCAATTTTAACGACGACGCGTACGTCCTGCAAATATAGTTATTCTGGCAGCGAAACAAAGAGAATGACCTAAGCTTCAAAAACCCTCTTTGTTTTTTATGCAAAGCCAGTTGTCTTGGACGAAAATGCCCTGTGGCGTTGTATAAAGAACAGGGACGGTGTTAAAGTTACTCTTGGAATTAAAAATTGTCCGTCATTCTCTTTGTTTCGCAAAGGATGAATGACTTCCCTAAGTTTTTAAGTATAAAGACCTTTGGTCTTGACGTCTTGTGGTGCCGAGCTTTCGTCTGGTGACTCGGGCCTTCATCAGAGCAAATGCCCAACATCGTGTTGGCACAGAATAAAGAACAACCAGAAGTTCAGCTCGCGTGAAAACTCGTTCCCTTTTTCTCAATGCGCATGCATTACGTCATGCATCTTACGCCATCCTGGTGAGTTCCACCTGCACTTTTGACGCTCAAATTTTCCGGTGGAACTTGCCAGGATGGCGTAAGATGACGTATAATGACGATTGAGATGCCGGGAGGGTAAAAAGTGCCGGTAAAACTTACCAGGATGGCGTGAAATGACGACGTTTGAGGTGCGCAAGGCAACATGCCCGAGGTCCGAGGACACATACATCAAAGGTACCCAGTTGGACCAGTGAGCTCTATATATAACTCAGTGCATGAATTATATATATACTATTTACAGAATGAGTGGCCGTTCTGTATCGGGGTATACAGACACGAGGCGAAGCCGAGTGCCTGTATCCCGATACAGAACGGACACGAATTCTGTAAATTACTTCTAAAACGCCTATTAAGGTAACTAAACAAAAATAAATCATGTTAACAGCTGATAAACCTTCGAGGTAAGGTTTAATAGGCTACGATTATTAAATTAGTGATACGAGCATGCGCTTTAATTTAATATTAGTCCCACATTTTCTATTCTAAGTGACGTGGCATAAATGGCCTTACTGGTCATCAAATGGGCAACAAATGTTTGCATCTTCATCTTGTATGAGGACGCTACCAGCGTACCTAACACAAGATAGTTGAATGCGAAGTGTCTGTACATGCACTTGCTACAGAACTGATATGATCAGTGTCTGTAAATGTGATACAGAACTGATGTTTTTTTAAACAGTTCTGTATCACATTTACAAACACTGATATCAGTTCTGTACCGGGGTAAACAGACATTGATTAAACCTTAATTTCTTTTGAATTTTCCTCATGAATTATTAATGAGTTTTAGAAAGAGCTATATGGACCAGAGTGAATTATATATAGAGCTCACTGAGTTGGACTTCCTTATAATGGAATCAGGATTGTTGACTGCCTATAGGTTCTATTCAATGGCTGACTCTCCTATATGGTGAAATCGTATGACTTATTTTGAGACGCCCTTTCGTAATTTTCATGGTCCTTTTTCAGTCAGCACATTGGCCTTAAAAGCCGGTGGCTGGGTAAACGCAACATGATTTAAACAATGGTTAATTTGGACAATAAAAACATTAAAATGACGGTCGCATGACCAGGAAACACGATTCCTGA
Organism: Paragorgia papillata; assembly: GCA_035771165.1. Lineage (NCBI taxonomy): Eukaryota > Metazoa > Cnidaria > Anthozoa > Scleralcyonacea > Coralliidae > Paragorgia > Paragorgia papillata. Next base: position 2,774,607 of record JAWNZC010000141.1, read on the forward strand.
CTGTCACACGCTCGATAAGGGAAAATCTCTTGAGTTTTGACAGAAATGATCTTGTTTCTTTTTGGCGGCAAGGAGTCTCGGGGACCTCTATAAAGCGGACACCTTTGAGTTCTCGCCTATCTTTGTTACCTATTGTTAGTAAAATCTTGGAAGGCGCCCGCTTATAGGAGGAATGTGCGCTTAAATGGGGGCTGCACACTAGGGGGAACGTTCTGTTTATATACGTAGTTTGTTTTCACTATAATTCTATAAAAAACAAAAACAATACATCACTAACCGACTTAAAAAGTTCACAAATTTCTTTAACAGGGCTCTGCCAACAAACTCGATCTTCGCCCCAAGTTTGGGGCGAGTCAGTCAGGTTTTAAACTGGTCAAACAAGTTCTAGTTTACGAACACGCGTAAGCAGGAAAATAGGAAGTGACGCGTTAGAGCCTAACAAGAAACTTTTATTGCCGAAAAACGACGAAAATAAATGAAATTAACGACGATGAACATTATAAGAGGAAATTCTAGTGTCCAGACGAGAAAGAAACATCAGAAAATAACGCTAGTTCGGTGTTTTGACGAAGTTAAAGGAAGCGAAGACCAAGAAATACAAGATTGATTTTGAAATAAAAAGTGCCATAAACTACTTAATAACCTCGACCGTTCGGTCTTTACGGTAAAATATTAAACCTCGATCTTGAACGTATTAACCTCGCGAGGTCAATAGAGCAAGACCTCGGTTTAATAATTTACCGTAAAGACCGAACGGTCGAGGTTATCAAGCAGTTAATATTTACAACGCTTTTTGAGCGGACACCTAAAGGGCCCAGGATTTTTTGGCCACGTCAGCAACCAAATCCAGGCAGTGGCGCAACGCAACCTCAGGAGGCCCCCCGTCAATCGGTCGCACCCCCCCCCCCCACTAAAGAATAGGCTGTATTTCTGTCAACACAATCGCAATGCGAGAGGCACCAATTGGTGCAGCCTGTGCTTCACTTAAAAACCAATGACTGCAAAGTCATCTTAAGTATTTCTATGAATTCATGCTATTAAAATATTATTGTTTATACAAGGAAGGTTTATATACTGATTTAGGGTTATGCAAAAATGATATGCATGATGGATTACAAAGGATTAAATTTCAATATGATCATTTATGTACGAGTCAAATCCAACTGCGATCATCCCCCCCGGGCAAACCCCGGGCATTTGACCCAAGGTGAGCTCCGTTACTAGGGATTCTAGTTTAACATAGATTGTTTCCGTTTTATCCCCACAACTTTCTTTTTTTACGAATTTATTGAATGCAAAGAATATTCCTTTCTCTTCTCATGCAGCCTACTGTCCAAGTGAAGAAGAAGGCTCAGACGAACTTTATGGCATTTTTACTTGGCCAAGAACTATGGTTTTTCGGCGTGCAATTATTGCTTGTCCTTACGACCCGAAAAAGAATGCAAGCCGTCGGTGCGTGTTTAAATTAGGAGCTCCTGAAAAATTTGGTGAAGAATTTGGCGATGAAAAACTCGGTGAAGGGTCCGGTGAAGGGTTCGGTGAAGTCTCGTGGGATGTTGTTGATGCCGAAGATTGTCCATATCGTAGTGAAAGGAGCAAGGATATATATGCACTATCACAGGTATGTTTTCATTTATAATAATATATAGTGGGGAAGTAATAGGATATGGTTGGCTAATGAGGGATGGATGGATGGATAGAGGGAAGGAGGGAGAGAGATAGGGAAGGAGGAAGTGGAGGGAGAGATGCGAGGGGCAAATCCAAAAATCCATGAGAATTCTTGAAAATCCATAAAATCCTTGGAAAATCCATAATTATTTTGTATAGGTAATAGCATGGTTTTGAGTGCAATTTGAAAAAACATGCACGAGTGAGTTTTTCAAAGATTATCAAAATGGCAGAGTCCGAAGGACGAGTGCTATTTGAGTACGTGTTTTTCCAAATTGCACGAAAAACCATGCTATTACTTATTAATAATATACATGAAAAAATGTCCAAGGAACGAACGAACGAACGAACGAACGAACGAACGAACGAATGAATGAATGAATGCAGTAAATTCTATGTTGTTATTTGCTGTTATTTTTCTTCAGAAAACTTTAAATGGTGATAATGTAAATGAAACAAGTCAGCAGATAAGAAATTTATCAAGTCCTGGTATGACCCTCCAACCTAGCGATATTGGAAATATTGCAACAATCTTGGAAAAAATTGTAGCTGTTAAAGAAAAAGTTGATGAGGTTGGTGACATGTTTCATAATTATTATTATTACAATCATCAAATATTCGAATTTGTTTTTATTGTTGTTGTTGTTGTTGTTTTTGTTGTAAACATTGTTTTTATTAATATCATTTTATTATTATAATTGTTGCTTTATTTAATTCATTGCCATAATTACCATTCATGTTAGTATCATCATCATCATCACCGTCATCAACATAATTACCATTATCATCATCATTATCACCATCATTATCACCATCATTATCATCATCACCATCATCATTATCATCATCATTATCATCATTATCATCATCATCATTATCATCACCATCATCATTATCATCATCATTATCATCATCATTACCACCATCATCATTATCATCCCCATCATCATCATCATCATTATCATCACCATCATTATCATCATCATTATCATCACCATCATTATCATCATCACCATCATTACCACCATCATCATCACCATCACCATCATCATTATCATCATCATTATCATCATTATCATCATTATCATTATCATTATCATCACCATCATCATTATCATCATCATTATCATCATCATTACCACCATCATCATTATCATCACCATCATCATTATCATCATCATTATCATCACCATCATTATCATCATCATTATCACTTTCATTATCATTATCATCACCATCATCATTATCATCATCACTATCACCATCATCATCATCCTCCTCATTTATAACATTTTCACCACTTGTGTCAGCAAACTGGGAACTGAATGCTTTAATTACCATGATGTAATTTCTCAATTTAAAATTAAGTCTTTGTCTTCTAGGTGGTTGATGATTTTTTAGCCACGATCGATAACACGTTGGATGCCCATTTCCAATCTATAGTGCAGAGTCAGCAGAAAACCAATTCATCTTCAAGGTGCTTAATAAATGAACGAACAGTCTGTCTGTCTGTCTGTCTGTCTGTCTGTCTGTCTGTCTGTCTGTCTGTCTGTCTGTCTGTCTGTCTGTCTGTCTGTCTGTCTGTCTGTCTGTCTGTCTGTCTGTCTGTCCGTCCGTCCGTCCGTCCGTCCGTCCGTCTGCTTTTATGCCTTATATAACCGATAAGCAAGCAACCCGGTGTTGTGTAACTTAAACTGGGATCTCAATAACCCGCTGACAGCAGTATGCAGTCTCCGAGTGCCTTCTTGTTTACAATATTAATAACTCCCATAATATCATCACAATTTATGAAAACAACCAGAATTAGAAAAAAAACTATGAAAACATATCTTAATATACTGTATTGAATTTTCTTTCATATTTTCCCAGGATTGTTGAAGCGTTGAACACTCTTATCGGGACATTAACAATCAGCTTGGAAAACCCTTTCCAGAGAACGCTGAAAAATTACGCTGTCGACGTATCCCTCGTTCAACCACGTTTGTTTGACGGACTAACATTCGCAGGAATAATAAACGACACGAATATTGGACTAGCAGGGAATATAAGTATTGTGAAAGGACTCTCAAACGACAAGAAAGTTTCTGCACCGAAAGCAACGACGATTCGTATCCCTTCCACAATATTCAACGAGTCTTCCCTAACAAATCTTTCTAGCCCACAAAAAGTTATCTTAGCTCTTTACAAGGAATCAAAATTCTTTCGAGTGACTTCCAATCAATCTGAAACGGAGTCCTCCGAACATATGCTGAACAGTTATGTTATTTCCGGTAGCATTAAAGCGTTATCCGTTTCGAATTTACGAAACCCAGTTGAGATATCGTTTGCGAATTTGAAGCCTGGCGACAAAAATAGTACGTTATGCAGCTTCTGGAATTTTACACAGGGAAATTGGTCTCAAGAAGGTTGTGAATTTCGAGGCGTTAGTCAAGATGGGAGGATAAGGTGCAGTTGTAATCACCTCACAAATTTTGCAATGTTAATGGTAAGTAGTGAAAAGTTACATTTAAAGGACATTGGCAACAAAAATTAAGTTTGTCTAATTTAAAAGAACTCATAAAATTGTAATAGAAGATCTTTTACAATTTTTTCGTATCTTTCTTCGTTTTCAAGATATTTCAATTTTTTTAATATGTAAATGAGAGGTACAATTTTTTTAATATGTAAATGAGGTGATTGGGCAGGGTACAGTATTTTCACACGTTTTATATCTCTAGCAGTTTTATATCTCTAAATTTGTTCAACGAAATCACTTGAAACTGCGCACATAAAAACGCCTTGTGACACTGAACATTTCATAACTGATGTTGCTTTGTGTAAAAATACTCTTCCCTGCTCCTGACGTAAGAGCCCATCGCATTTACATATTATATTAAACAAATTGAAGAAAGCCACGAAAAAGTTGTAAAAGATCTTCTATTGCAATTTCACGAGTTCTTTCAAATTAAACAAACTTAATTTTTATTGCCAATACCCTTTAACAAATAAAACAAAAAGCTCCGCCGCATAGACTGCACACGTATATTCTTATAAAGGTTTTGTAGAAGCACGAGACGGTAGCCGAGCACCTTTACACTTCTCTCGTGTACTTAAACGTACCTTTATAAGAGTAATATGTACAGGAGCGATATGCTTTATTTATTTTATAAAATAAAACTGAAGAAAAAACAAGCTCAAAGTTTGACAGTTTTGGAAGCTGGTTGGCTTCTCCCGTGATCGTGACGCTATTCTACGCCATTCCATGCCATTTTACGTCATTCACGATTTCCATACTCTTATAAATGCACGGGGGCTTGGTCAATCAGATCGTGCGTAGAGGACACTTTCTTTTATACTAAAAGTTAGAAAGCTTGCTGGAGAAATCATATATCTAGTATTTACTGTAATGGTGTGCTATAATTGTGTTTGGCGCTGAGATCCTGGGCCACCTACAGTGAACCAGGCCCATACCCAATGCTTTGGGAGGGTGTATGTATGTATGTATTGTGTGCTATTTTTCTAAGGATTCGACATGCGTCCTCTCACTTAGAATTCAGGATTATCCTGAATCCTAAGGCACCTTCTCTGTCCCACATGCGGTATGTTAAACTGAAAAGCATATAATCTTATTTGTTTTTTCCTTAGGACATATCTCCCCATGAAGAAACATCCCATGACAGAATACTTGGTTTAATCAGTTATATTGGATGTGGGCTGTCACTGGCTGGACTAGTGTTGACCATAATTACAATATTGGTTATAAAGTGAGTAAAAAGTTGCTGTTGTTGTTGTTGTTGTTGTTGTTGTGTTGTTGTTGATGATGTTTTTGCTCTTGCTGTTGATGTTGTTGTCCTTGTTGCTGCTTCTGTTGCAGTGTGCAGCATGCTGTGCAATGGTCAAGATCATCGTGAGACAAGTTGGACGAACCATTGCAGTGTGTAACATATTGTCCGATGGTCAAGATCATCGTGAGACAAGTTGGATGAACCATTGCAGTGTGTAACATGCTGTGTAATGGTCAAAATCGTTGCAAGACAAGTTGGACGAACCATTGCAGTGTGTAACATGCTGTGTAATGGTCAAGATCGGTGCGAGACAAGTTGTTGCAACGTTGAACAGAGAATAACTCTATTCTACTATGCAACGATTGCCGCAACTTGTCCCACACGAATGTGACCATTGCACAACATGTTACACACTGCAATGATTTGTGCAACTTGTTTGACAATGATCTTGGTCATTGCACAGCATGTTGCACATTGCAGTGGTTTGTGCAACTTAATTGTCTCTCAACGATTTTGACCATTGCACAGCATGTTACACACTGCAATGGTTTATGCAACTTGTCTTGCAACGATATACGTCAAGGTTGCACCGTTTAATAGGGTAAACTGTGAAGATAATTATCAACTTTCCTTCTTTTGCAGAGAGCTAAGAAGTAAGACCCCCGGTCAGATCTTACTCAACTTCTGCATCGCGTTGTCTTTAACGTTGATTGTCTTCCTTGCCGCTGCTGAAAGATCCAATACCTCTTCGTTGGCTAGTTGTCGTGCAGCTGCGATAGCATTGCATTATTTTTTACTAGTGACATTCATGTGGATGGCTATAGAAGCTTTTAACATGTACCTAGCATTCGTTAAAGTTCTTCCTACATATGTTCCAAAATTTATGCTAAAGTGCTGTGTTGTTGCTTGGGGTAAGTATTGTTAAGAATTGGTACGTCTACACGTAGTGATGGTACGTTTGAGAGCTTGCTTGGTGTATCGTAACAGACGTTTGTTGAGCTTAAATGCTTAGGAAATGTTTCTGAGCCCCAGACAGAGATCGAACCTGCAACCTGCTAATGACATAGCACTTGGGAAAGTAATTTACTATACACAATTTAAATTTAAGATGTTTTGCCTAGGGCAAGTCGATCAGCGATCTAGATACAGAACAAAGGACGGTACTTACAGCTACAAAGCGCATGTGCCTTTCACCTCTGCTAGTTGTGTTTACTTTTCTGTTCCATGAAGTTATTACATTGAAATTTCCCTTTTACCTCATGTGAGAAGAGTGCTCTCAGATTCACTCTATCAGACACCACAGCCGTTTTCTCCGGATCACTCTGGTTCCTTTCTGTGGTACTGAACACTGGACAGTTTAAATACGACTGATAGAGTTATCCAGTGTAAAATAAGTTATTTTACGGTAGACGTATTAAAAGGTACTTTATTCAGTACTTCGTTTAGTTCGTTAGTTTTCCTCATAAAATTTTCTTGTCGTTTTAGGAGTACCAGCTGTAATCGTCGCAATAACTATTGGAGTGGCTCTTGATGATTATGGCGATGACAAATAGTGAGTAATATCTTGTATATATATAATTTGGAAGGAAGGAAGGAAGGAAGGAAGGAAGGAAGGAAGGAAGGAGGAAGGAAGGACGGACGGAAGGACGGACTAAGGGGAAGGAAGAAAAGAAAGAAGGAAGAAAAGAAGGAAGCAAAAAAGGAAGGATGGAAGGAAGGAAAGAAGGAAGGAAGGAAGGAAGGAAGGAAGCAAGGAAGGAAGGAAGGAAGGAACGGAACGGAACGGAAGGAAGGATCGGAAGGAAGAATGGATTTCAGTTGAAGATGTAGCTTTTGCAGTTGGGAATCGTGAGTAATAAAGAAGAACTTGCTGTAATTTCCCAGCCAATCAAACATAAGAAATCCAAACCAACTAAATGGCAACGATTGATTTTGTGTTTTAGCTGTCGTCTTTTTGGCGTCGCTTTCCTGGTGTCTTTCCTCGCTCCAATTTTGCTTATCCTGCTTGGAAACACTATCGCATTCGTCCTCATCTTGCGCTCACTTCTAACTTCTGGAAGTAGGGTTACTTCGGACCGAAGAACAGCGGGATACCAGCAAGTCCGGCAAGGCGTCGCCATAATGGTTTTACTTGGTCTAACCTGGTTATTCGGAATCCTGGCGATCAAAGATGCCAAAGTAGTCTTCCAGTATCTATTTTGTATTTTCAACTCTCTTCAAGGTTTCTGTGTTTTTGTTTTTTACTGCATCTTATCATCCGGAACTAGAAAACAATGGAGAGCTTTCTTGCGAAAGAAGACGGTGAATTTGAGAGGTCAGGTTGGGAAGCTCGACTCGCAAGGCACTTCTCCGAGACACGGAAATTATACCGCGAGTAGCAACGTTGACAAGAAAGCCAACAGCCACAGTGCAGAGAGTGCGTTCATGCTGAAAACGTTCCCAGAAAAGACGAGTAACTTCTCCCCATATAAAATCCCAGTTACTGACGTTGAGATGGGATATGAGGAGACTGGAAATATGAACAGTGGGTTTGCTGTAAAAGAAGAAGTCCCATTGAATACGGCTCCAGAAAACACAAGAAGCATTCCTACATTCATGGAAAGCTCTCCTGCTGATTTTGAGATCGTATGCGAAGACACTGCAAGTCCGAAAACCGAGTTCGTTGTCAAAGAAGAAATCGTGTTGAGAATTTTGCACCCAGGAATGATTGAGTATACAGTTAAGAATGAATCCCGTTACGTGTCAAACGTGGAAATTACTTTGAAAAATAACACGACAGTTTGACATTTAGGATTTTTTTTGTACGAGCGAAATTTTGTAGGACGGCGGGAACATAGCCAAACATGGTAGGGATGACGTCATAGTGCCTATGTCACAAAAATCAAGTGTATCCTATTTAAAAGAACACTTAAAATAACAAAGTAAGATCTTTTGCAGTTTTTTGTTTCCTCGCTTCGTTGTTGAGATATTTCAGTTTGCTTGATATGTAAATGTCGCATGTTGTGACGTCACATGTACATAAATTAGTTACCGATCGGAGGATATATATATATATCTTTGCTATTATCAAACGAAATCACTTGAAATTCTACATGTTTGGTGTTGTGGGAGGAACACGCATGATTAACGTTTAGTTTGATAATAGCAAAGATCGACATATATTCTTCTCCGGTAAGTCATGCACCTGTACGCCACAACATGTGTCATTCACGTATCAAACTGAAATATCTCAACAATGAAGAAAGAAAACGAAAAACCGCAAAAGATGTTAAGGCCTGGCCAAACGCTTTCAACATTTCACTCAACATCGTTCAACATTGTTGAATTCAACAGGTTGAAAGCGTTTGGCCACCCCTGTTGAATGATGTTGAACGTTGTTGAATGGTGTTGAACGAAATTTGAACATGTTCAAATTTTCGTTCAACACGCGTTCAACATTTCTATTGTTCTCAAAATGTTGAAAGGTGTTGAACGCATTTGGCCACATTTCATTCAACTTTGTTGAACAGAGACATGCGCCATGCGGGATATTGTCGATCCCAGCTTTTGTGGTAGCCCGCGTTCAATTAATTGTCATTCATGAATGTTGAACGATGTTGAATTAATTTGGCCACTCGTGCTTTCAACATTATTCAACATCGTTCAACAATGTTGAATGCGATGTTGAAAGCGTTTGGCCAGGCCTTATTACTCTGTCATTTTAAGTGGGGTTTTTTCAAATAAGACAAACTTAGTTTTTGTGTCATGCACTTTAAAAATTGTAGATAACTTAATTTTTGTTCAAAAAGTCATTTATAATTTACGAGAAAAACACAAAAAGAAGAGAGATCATTACTATATCCGCGATTTTATTATTTATAAAAATCCTCTTGATTTACATAACCAATATGCCAACATTTAGCAGCTAATGACTACACTTAGTTGGAAAGTATATTATTTACATTTCAATTTGGAGGGAAAATGACATAAGTTTTAAGAATTAAAAATACCAAAATATAAAGAAAATGTTTTGTTTTAATTTTGCATGAAATTTGTTGCAAATTAAAGGAGTAAAATGTCATTGTCAGTACTAAACTTTTACGTAGAAGTTACATCCCCAATCTGCTAGTTAAAATGTAAATAGTTCTGTAATTATTATTTTTGATGTAAATAATCTATAATAGTGACGAACAAAAGATTATATAACTACTTTTGTATGCCCGACTAACCAGTCGGGGTTGGTACTTCATGTATGCCTATTATAATGTCTTGACATAATGGTGTGTTTGTAACTCACCGCCCACTCCGTCGAGATCAGTTGGGATCGCCGGTGGCGACTGTGACTTCTGACGTCTTTAAAAAAAGCCGCCAAAACAGAGCTATTAATTTAATTTCGGTTGCCCTCTATGGCGTCCAAAAAGTCGAATCGCTAAAAAACCGTACTTTTGATTATTGACCCCTAAAGCGCACATTCAGAATATAATGCGATCTAATAAACGCTCTATAGCTATCTTGCCAGAGCACCGCAATAATAATAATAATAATAATAATAATAATAATAATAATAATAATAATAATAATAATAATAATAATAATAATAAAAATAAGTCAAGGTGAAGTCCTGCGCGGAGCGCGGTGCAGTTCGCGCGTGTTATTTCCCCGGAAACACTCGGAAATCGCCGTACGCCGGGAAATTTAAATTTAAAGTCCTCACTCTCCTCAGCAACATGGTGGAAAAAATGCGAAGCAAACTCTTTCGTTTGAATGACTAAAAATCCCTTCCATCCTCGGGTTTTAAACCTTAACCATAGTCCCTAACGAAGTCCTCGAAGATTTGTTAGTTGTTAAGCTGTGACCTAGAAGTAATATTTGTGCTTTTTGTACATTATAATCGACGAGATGATAAAGGTAAGATGTCTGCCTGAAATGGAACATTGACCATTTTCAATTTCTTTGAGTATTGTTCGAACTACCGTGGTTCTTTTTCTCATTCGTGCGAGCTTGGGCCATTGAAGGAAACAATGTTTTTCTTTTCTAGTTTGTTTCTACGATTTTTATTAAGCCAGTCCGCTGAAACAGATGAAAGATGTTCGACGAGACAATTATGCTTCCAGGATATCTTGGTGAGTACAGTAAGTTTATATCAATACCTTTTAAACGAATACCTTTTGACCTGTTGACTGACTCACGCCTTCATCAGAGCAAATGATGAGTGGTTAAAGTGCACTGACCTAACTCCTAAAAGGAAATTTGTTTTGTGGGAAAGAGTGGTAAAAGTATAAACTTGTATATACATACTCAATAATGAATGGTTTTAACACAGAACGGTTAGGAAGGGTTGCGGCGAATGCTGTGGCGAGTTTCTTGCATCCATCAGGCCAAGAGTAATTTGATTGTTAAAAGATACACGTTTGTTGTATTCTAATTAAAGACCTTTAACAAAACATCTTGAAATTTTGTACGATTCTCAGTCAGGAGGCAATCGTACAAAAAATCTTGAAATTTTGTACGATTCCCTGTTGAGTCAGGAGGCAATCGTACAAAAAAGCTTGAAATATTGTACGATTCCCAGTCAGGAGGCAATCGTACAAAAAATCTTGAAATTTTGTACGTTTCCCAGTGGGGAGAGGCAATCATACAAAAAATCTTGAAATTTTGTACAATTCCCAGTGAGGAGGCAATCGTACAAAAAATCTTGAAATTTTGTACGATTCCCAGTGAGGAGGCAATCGTACAAAAAATCTTGAAATTTTGTACAATTCCCAGTAAGGAAGCAATCGTACAAAAAATCTTGAAATTTTGTACGATTCCCAGTCAGGAGGCAATCGTACAAAAAATATTGAAATTTTGTACGATTCCCAGTGAGGAGGCAATCGTACAAAAAATCTTGAAATTTTGTACGATTCCCAGTCAGGAGGCAATCGTACAAAAAATCTTGAAATTTTGTATGATTCCCAGTCAGGAGGCAATCGTACAAAAAATCTTGAAATTTTGTACGATTCCCAGTGAGGAGGCAATCGTACAAAAAATCTTGAAATTTTGTACAATTCCCAGTAAGGAGGCAATCGTACAAAAAATCTTGAAATTTTGTACGATTCCCAGTCAGGAGGCAATCGTACAAAAAAATATTGAAATTTTGTACGATTCCCAGTGAGGAGGCAATCGTACAAAAAATCTTGAAATTTTGTACGATTCCCAGTCAGGAGGCAATCGTACAAAAAATCTTGAAATTTTGTACGATTCCCAGTCAGGAGGCAATCGTACAAAAAATCTTGAAATTTTGTACGATTCCCAGTCAGGAGGCAATCGTACAAAAAATCTTGAAATTTTGTACGATTCCCAGTCAGGAGGCAATCGTACAAAAAATCTTGAAATTTTGTACGATTCCCAGTCAGGAGGCAATCGTACAAAAAATCTTGAAATTTTGTACGATTCCCAGTCAGGAGGCAATCGTACAAAAAATCTTGAAATTTTGTACGATTCCCAGTCAGGAGGCAATCGTACAAAAAATCTTGAAATTTTGTACGATTCCCAGTGAGGAGGCAATCGTACAAAAAATCTTGAAATTTTGTACGATTCCCAGTGAGGAGGCAATCGTACAAAAAATCTTGAAATTTTGTTCAATTCCCAGTCAGGAAGCAATCGTACAAAAAATCTTGAAATTTTGTATGATTCCCAGTGAGGAGGCAATCGTACAAAAAATCTTGAAATTTTGTACGATTCCCAGTAAGGAGGCAATCGTACAAAAAATCTTGAAATTTTGTACGATTCCCAGTCAGGAGGCAATCGTACAAAAAAATATTGAAATTTTGTACGATTCCCAGTGAGGAGGCAATCGTACAAAAAATCTTGAAATTTTGTACGATTCCCAGTCAGGAGGCAATCGTACAAAAAATCTTGAAATTTTGTACAATTCCCAGTCAGGAGGCAATCGTACAAAAAATCTTGAAATTTTGTACAATTCCCAGTCAGGAGGCAATCGTACAAAAAATCTTGAAATTTTGTACGATTCCCAGTGAGAAGGCAATCGTACAAAAAATCTTGAAATTTTGTACGATTCCCAGTCAGGAGGCACTTGAAATTTTGTACAATTCCCAGTCAGGAAGCAATCGTACAAAAAATCTTGAAATTTTGTATGATTCCCAGTGAGGAGGCAATCGTACAAAAAATCTTGAAATTTTGTACGATTCCCAGTCAGGAGGCAATCGTACAAAAAATCTTGAAATTTTGTACGATTCCCAGTGAGGAGGCAATCGTACAAAAAATCTTGAAATTTTGTACAATTCCCAGTAAGGAGGCAATCGTACAAAAAATCTTGAAATTTTGTACGATTCCCAGTCAGGAGGCAATCGTACAAAAAATCTTGAAATTTTGTACGATTCCCAGTGTGGAGGCAATCGTACAAAAAATCTTGAAATTTTGTACGATTCCCAGTGAGGAGGCAATCGTACAAAAAATCTTGAAATTTTGTTCAATTCCCAGTCAGGAGGCAATCGTACAAAAAATCTTGAAATTTTGTTACGATTCCCAGTCAGGAGGCAATCGTACAAAAAGTCTTGAAATTTTGTACGATTCCCAGTGAGGAGGCAATCGTACAAAAAATCTTGAAATTTTGTACGATTCCCAGTCAGGAGGCACTTGAAATTTTGTACAATTCCCAGTCAGGAAGCAATCGTACAAAAAATCTTGAAATTTTGTATGATTCCCAGTGAGGAGGCAATCGTACAAAAAATCTTGAAATTTTGTACGATTCCCAGTCAGGAGGCAATCGTACAAAAAATCTTGAAATTTTGTACGATTCCCAGTGAGGAGGCAATCGTACAAAAAATCTTGAAATTTTGTACAATTCCCAGTAAGGAGGCAATCGTACAAAAAATCTTGAAATTTTGTACGATTCCCAGTCAGGAGGCAATCGTACAAAAAATCTTGAAATTTTGTACGATTCCCAGTGTGGAGGCAATCGTACAAAAAATCTTGAAATTTTGTACGATTCCCAGTGAGGAGGCAATCGTACAAAAAATCTTGAAATTTTGTTCAATTCCCAGTCAGGAGGCAATCGTACAAAAAATCTTGAAATTTTGTTACGATTCCCAGTCAGGAGGCAATCGTACAAAAAGTCTTGAAATTTTGTACGATTCCCAGTGAGGAGGCAATCGTACAAAAAATCTTGAAATTTTGTACGATTCCCAGTGGGGAGAGGCAATCATACAAAAAATCTTGAAATTTTGTACGATTCCCAGTCAGGAGGCAATCGTACAAAAAATCTTGAAATTTTGTACGATTCCCAGTCAGCAGGCAATCGTACAAAAAATCTTTAAATTTTGTACGATTCCCAGTCAGGAGGCAATCGTACAAAAAATCTTGAAATTTTGTACGATTCCCAGTGAGGAGGCAATCGTACAAAAAATCTTGAAATTTTGTACGATTCCCAGTAAGGAGGCAATCGTACAAAAAATCTTGAAATTTTGTACGATTCCCAGTCAGGAGGCAATCGTAGAAAAAATCTTGAAATTTTGTACGATTCCCAGTGGGGAGAGGCAATCATACAAAAAATCTTGAAATTTTGTACGATTCCCAGTAAGGAGGCATTACTTGCCTCAAAATGCAGGAAACACTGTTTCAGAGACCCTAGAAATCCAAAATTTTCCGGGGGGACATGCCATCGGACCGCTAGGAGATTGAGGTTCTTACCCCCCCCCCCCCCCCCAACCCCATATTATAATATGTAATATGTCAGTGACTATACCTGTGAAGTCAAGTTGAAAAGTAGATCCGTATTCTTTTATCACTCAGGGCTCGCAAAATTTTGAAAAAAGTGATTGCCCTAGGGGTAGGCCACACCAAAAATTTGGTTTCCCAATGACATTTGTGACTTTGTAGATGAAAACGTTTTTCAGGGATTGTGTCAGTTTGTTTATGTTAGACTCTTGTATGCCCTTTCTTAATAACAGCGTGTAGAAAACTAAACAACATGTACAACTGTTAAAACAAATGGCGTTGCGAGAGAAATCGGGCACCTGGCTACACACGTCGATTTGTGCTGCAATGGTGATAAAAAATGCGAACAATTTATGAGAATTTCGACTTAGAAAACAGGGTTACAGTGGGACTTTTCGGTTTTTATCGTAAAAAATGCGTTTTTTGCGCACGCTCCTGCCAGCATAAAGTAGGGGTTTTTTTCCGCCCGAAAATGGTGTAAGGGTTTATTAAACAGTTTTTTGACGATTTTCACATGAAAAATGCGAACATTTTCTGAAAATTTGGATTAAAATGTACCGGTGATACACCACACCGGTAATACACCACTCCGGTGATACACCACTCCGGTGATACACCACACCGGTGATACACCACACCGGTGATACACCACACCGGTGATACACCACACCGGTGATACACCACACCGGTGATACACCACACCGGTGATACACCACACCGGTGATACACCACACCGGTGATACACCACACCGGTGATACACCACACCGGTGATACACCACACCGGTGATACACCACTCCGGTGATACACCACACCGGTGATACACCACACCGGTGATACACCACACCAGTGATACATACACCGATGATCTGTGATACACCACACCGGTGATACATACACCGATGATCGGTGATACACCACACCGGTGATACACCATACCGGTGATACATACACCGATCATCGGTGATACACCACACCGGTGATATCATCGGGCGCAGGGGCGTAGGAACCGGGGGGGAAACGGGGCATGTGCCTCCCCAACCTTATGATGAAGTGCCCTTTTTGCAACAGAAAAGTGCCCTTTTATGATAAAACATGCGTTGTAAGTGGACACTTTTGAAGTCCTATCCCCTGAACAAAGTGCCCTTTTGAAGCCACTGACAGGGCGGGCCTGATGGACGCAAGAAACTCGTCACAGCATTCGCCACAACCCTTCCTAACTCTTCTGCGTTAAAACCATTCATTATTGGGAAAAAGAACGACTTCAACGCAAGTTTATCTTTGAAATTCCTAAAAGTGCGAAGATTGCTGTCGCTGGACAAAATGCGCGAAGGCTCTACGGTGCGATACTGCGCATACAATCAAATTCAGAAAATGCTTATTTGCAAATAAGCATTATTTAGCGCGTAAAATGATTATTTGTGTATAATCTTTTTTACATAGAGTGGACGAGAATAGAGATGTAAAGAACAATGTTTTTTATGTTTCTTGAGGAACTGATCAGTATACAAATAGGAATTTTATTAAAAACGATTATGTACGCAAATAAGCATTTTAGTGAAAATGACGTTTTCCAACAAAGTTTTGTCTTTTTTTTCCACCTTGGACAAAGATTTTCCTTGTTTTTCTCTTCATTTCGTTTCTAATTATTATTCAAGGTCTTTATGCGATATAAAGACCTCGGAAGAACAAAGAAAACCGACTCGATAATAAATTAATTACAAATAAGCATTTTTGTAAGAATGATTATTTAACAATTATTCGCCGAAGGCGAGGTGAATATCGGTGAGCCTGAGGTGAATAATTGTTTTAGTATAAATACACATTTTCGTACTTTTAGGAACAGCATTTTCTTTAAAATTGTTAATTTCCTCATCTGTCGCATTGACAAATTGGCTGGCGGCCATTTTGAATAAACGCTGTAGGTGATTATCGAGAATTACTGCGCATCCCACAAGCTCCTCTAGTGATTGTGATTCATAAATATGGAGAATATTAGGGGTGGGCCTGACTATTTTCAGATTTTTTGTACGCTCGGCAGCGCAGCTGAGCTATCCAGTTTTGGAATCTTTTTGAATTTTGTTGAACAAAATTTTAATCCAATATTCCTGTTTTTAGAAAGTCTTCTTGAGGACGATAAAAAGCTCTGTGAATTGTTTGTGTTTGCATTTTTGAATGAATGTGCTGTCCGAGGCATTGGAAGACGTGAACTTTGAGGTAATGGTTTAAGCTACAGTTACACGATGCGATTTTTCTTGCAATTGCAACAAATACGGTCAACAAATGCTAATTTAGGCTGAATAAAGCCTTTTTGTAGCTTCTATAGCAAAAAGAAGGTTTTATTTGTGGTAAATTATCATATTTTAGCCTTATGTCAAAAGTTGAAAAAAATGGCGCGCCGAAAATGCGGCGCGCGAAAAATGTGGCAAACAAAGTATTTTATGGAAAAATCAGGTTGAAAGTTGGCAAAATTCTATGCTAAATAAGACCGGGTATCCAGTTCACCATATCGGTACTGATTTCCTTTGTTTTCATCTCATGAATTATTAATGAGCTTGAGAAGATCAAATGACGATGATGATCAAATTACGATGATGATGATGGTGAGGATGGTGGTGATGATAACAGTTGCTCTGTTTTTTGCTCATTTGTTTGTACCTCAGAAAAAAGGGACTTTTCCTGCGGGGACGAAAAATCAATTCATGCGGGGGCCAAAGGAGGGACTGGGGGGCCTTGCCCTAGTTATATAGCTAAAAGAGGCCCTGTTTCAGTTGACCTCTAATTGCATCTACCATATTTTCCAGATCAAAAAATTGAATGTGATCAGCTAATTATATTATTACACCAGATAGTTTTTGTGATTGGTTATGCATTACAGTTTAATCGGTACTTAGGCCTTGTCCACACACATCCATTTTCATTTTAAAACGCAACTTTTTTTTATCTGTTTTCAAAAAAAATCCACATCCATACGAGCACAAGGAAAACGGCATTTTCAAAAAGTTCCACTTTGGAGATCATCTTCGAAAAGTTCCGTGTTTGATAACCGCTTCTAGTCCAGAGGCTGGAGGGGGAGTATTGTCACCTGAGCGGAGAATTTACGATACCAACTTTTTTTAGTGTAATTTGGGGTGTAGATTACGATTTTGCATGTTGATCAAGTGTTTGAGGGGGCGTTTCCCAGAAACGGGGGGTTAAAGGAGGGGGGGTCTTTACCTTATCAGTTTTACCTTAAAGGACATTGGAAGTATAATTTAAGTTTGTCTCATTTGAAAGAACTCGTGAAATGGTATAGTAAGACTCTTTACAATTTTCCCATATCTGTCTTAGTTTTCGAAATATTTTGGCCAAAATCAGCGTGCAGTCCGCCATTTTGTAGATCGTGAAATATATGACAAAGAGTGACTAGCTGTTTGTACGTACCTTATTGATCTGTTTACATTCTTTCAACCCATTTCAGCTCAAAAATACAGTAGATGAAGAACTGGGTGAACACGTTTCGTGAATCTAAATGATTCAATGTCTATTGATATGAAAAAAATTAAATATAAAAAAAGGGAAAATTCATATCAATAGACATTGAATCATTTAGATTCACGAAACGTGTTCATCCAATTCTTCATTTTAAAGGATTTCGTTGGAGAATGAAAGAGAAACACAAACTTCTTCGATAAGTCATTATGGATGTGCGACGTAAATTCCGGACATTTGCATGTCAAACAAAATGAAATATCTCAAAAACAAAGCGAAAAAGCGAAAATCTTCCAAAGAAGTTACTTTATCATTTTAAAAGTTCTTTCAAATAAGACAATAAAAACTGTCGAGGTCAGGGGCACTTTAAGGTAAAACTGATAAGGTAAAGATCCCCCCAGCGCTTTCACCCCCCGTTTCTCGGAAACGCCCCCTCAAACACTTAATCAACATGCAAAATCGTAATCTACATCCAAAATTACACTAAAAAAATTTGGTATCGTAAATTCTCCGCTCGGGTGACAATACTCCCCCTCCAGCCTCTGGACTACTCATCATTTACGTGTGGATGAAACTCGTGGAAGGCCAATCCGTAACAAAAAAGTTGTGTTTTCCAAAAAATCTGGATGGGGTTTAAATGTTTCTGAATAATTTAATTTGACAGGTTTTAAAAACTTGAATTATACTGTATACCTGTATGTTTTAAAGGGTATTGGCAATAAAAATTAAGTTTGTCTCATTTGAAAGAACTCGTCAAATGGTATAAGAGGACCTTTTACAAATTTTCCGTATCTGTTTTGGTTTTGGAAATATTTGGACCAAAGACAGCGTGCTGTCCGCCATCTTGGAATTATTTTCGATATGCATGTGACATCATAAGCAGGGTAAAGTGAAATTTTTATCTTGCCAACCTTATGACATTATGAACTAGAAACTCGATTTTTTGTTGTGCTATTTCCATTTTAAATTGACCCACAACATTTAAGAAGCCTTCCGTGGAAAATTGGTCACCCACGGAGTAGTTTCGTCAGGTTTACCCTGCTTGTGACGTCACCAATTTCCTAGTTAATTAGACCCAATATTACAACAAGATGGCGGACAGCACGCTGTCTTTGGTCGAAATATTTCAAAACACAAGAAAGATACAGAACAATTGTAAAAGGTCTTCTTATACCATTTGACGAGTTCTTTCAAATGGGACAAATTTAATTTTTATTGCCAATACCCTTTAAAAAGAATTTCCAAACCAGTACTTTCCAGTAATTTGTTCCCTGGCTGTTGAATTTATAGACCACAAGTGTAGAGTAGTTACAATGGCTGCATCCCTCCGAAGTAAAGTTGAGGAACATTTGACTTGCTCTGTTTGTTTGGAACAACTAAAAGACCCCAAAGTTTTGCCTTGCCTTCATTCCTATTGCCACGAATGTATTGTAAGACTCGCCAGGAATGCAAAAAGTATAAATTGTCCTGAATGTCGAATGACTTGTAAAGGTAAGACACTTAATGTATTTTTTAATCAATTTTTGTCAAATCCATTGATTTCCATGTTTTAAGTTTTTTGGTTTACAAAATTGTAAGTATATAGTGATGTATTCAAGGCAAAGTTAAATAAAATAAAATAGAATAGAATAAAAATAAATGTTTATATCATGTAAAACCACTGCATTCTGATTGGTTGAGAAGAGTGCAATTACGGTTGCGACCTCATGCAAATTGTTTTTGCCAACATGATTTTTGCATATACTGTAAGTAGATTCTGCGTATAAGTGGATTTTGCATATAAGTGAATTTGTCCTGGGTCTCTACTCAACCACGATTGGGATTCAAATCTGCGTCCTTCGGATTCCGACGCTTTACCGAGACTTTGAACTGCACAACTGTCTTCCCTGGTGGCATTTCAGGCATATTGATTTCCATGTCTGTTGTTTTTCAATATCGAAAATTGTTCTGGTCGCCGAAAAATAGTAGTCAAACAGAAGGGTCTTGAACTGGTACAGGGTCATGTCCGGCTTGCGTAGATTATCAGGGAGGGTGTTCCAGGTTCGATTGGCTCTAACTGTATAGCTGTTTTGGTAACATAAAGTTCTTGGAGTTAGCACCTGCCATGCACCTATATCGTTATTTATTATACAACTGCATTAAAAACTGTCCAAATATCGCTAAAAATGAGTGCAAATATACAGCGGTATTTGGATAGTTATTTGCACTGTTTATTTGGATTGTTAGCCAATCAAATTTATCACACGGAAGACTTTTTACAACTTTTCCGTATTTTTCTTTGTTTTCGAGATATTTCAGTTTGTTTGATATGTAAATGAGATGGTCTCTGACGTCATAACCAGGGTAGAGAATTTACTTGTGAGAAGCAAATGTTATATTATTACGAACAATGTTACGAACGTTTTGGACATTTTAAAAACTTTCACAAAACGTGGAAACTCGAACTATACATCAAATGAAAGCTTGTGAAATTTCTAACAACAAATACCTGCACGATGTATTTCAACAATGAGTAGTTCTGAAATTATAATCCATCTTGTTGCATATACTGACATGACTGCCATTTTGTTTATAAAACTTGCGGTCCCGAACGGCAGATTCCGCTCTGAGCGGGCGGATACGGGAAATATCCGACCGCTTATGAACCAATCAAATTACAGGATTTCCGTATTCGGACCTCTCGGCGCTGCTGCCATATAATAAAACGTGTTATTTCATAGTTTTTTACTCTGCCTGGTAATCAATAAACTTTGCCTATATTACAAGACTTGTGGAAAACCAATGAAATCAGTCAACAACTTTACTATAAAACTATTTATAAAGCATAAATCTTTACAAAGCCCTGAAGTATGTAGTTGACAATTTGGGACTTTATTATACAACTGCATTAAAAACTGTGCAAATATACAGCGATATTTAGCCAATCAAATTTATCACACGGGAGACTACTTGATGTATGCTTATTATTTTGTCCTGGCGCAAGTCACGCTTCTTCTCTGGCCTTTTTAAAGTTTTCTTTTTCTATATAAATTTGTTGATCAGAGCAGTTGTATAATAAATCTCTTATTAGATGTTTTGGTGTGTAGTATCGCTGTATATTTTACTCACAACTCTTATTTTACGGCACAACTCGTAAATATATACCGCGATACTACACACGAAAACATCTAATAAGATATATATACTACAGTATACTTGTACGATTCCATTGAAGAGTTGAAGGCTTTTCTCGAAAAGTAGGTTGCAGAAAAAGTAAATGATTTTTATTCATTAGGTTGATGATACACAAAACCTTTCCACCTTGCCTTCTAACTTCTTCGTCAATAATCGCTTAGCAACAATGGCACTGACCAATGAAAAGGTAGCGAAGACGATTGTGTGTGATGGCTGTGATAGTGGGGATCTGGCTGAAACCCGTTCCAAGGAGTTTGGAATATTTCTTTGTCAGTACTGCACTGGCTTTCATAGAAGATCTCGTGCGACCAAAGTTCACGAGCTTGTCTCCATGGATGAGCTGAAATCCAACGCTACTCCAGAAAGCATTGCTGAGAAGATAAGATGTCCTAAGCATAAGGAAGAAGTGATCAAGCTTTTTTGCAAAACATGTCAAGTAAAAATTTATTTTTTTAAATTTTTGAAAAAAAATCCGGGAAAAAAAAAGTAAAGGCTAACCTTTACTTTTTGACCGATTTTGGTCACTTTTGAAACTTTTCAGTTAGGGTCAAAAACGGTTAGATAAAGTCGTTTTAAACTTTCTGTGAAAACGGGAAGGCTGTATTTTGTCTAAAAATATTTTTTCTGATTTTTTGAAAAAAAATCGGAAAAAAAAAAAGTAAAGGGGTTAGCCTTTACTTTTTGACCGATTTTGGTCACTTTTGAAACTTTTCAGTTAGGGTCAGAAACGGTTAGATACAGTCGTTTTAAACCTTCTGTGAAAACGAGAAGGCTGTATTTGGGCTAAAAATATTTTTTCTGATTTTTTGAAAAGAATCCGGAAAAAAAAAGTAAAGGGGGTGGTTAGCCTTTACTTTTTGACCGATTTTGGTCACTTTTGAAACTTTTCAGTTAGGGTCAGAAACGGTTAGATAAAGTCGTTTTAAACCTTCTGTGAAAACGAGAAGGCTGTATTTGGGCTAAAAATATTTTTTCTGATTTTTGGAAAAAAAATCCGGAAAAAAAAAGTAAAGGGGGTGGTTAGCCTTTACTTTTTGACCGATTTTGGTCACTTTTGAAACTTTTCAGTTAGGGTCAAAAATGGTTAGATAAAGTCGTTTTAAATCTTCTGTGAAAACGAGAAGGCTGTATTTGGGCTAAAAATATTTTTTCTGATTTTTTCAAAAAAAATCGGGAAAAAAAAAGTAAAGGGGTTAGCCTTTACTTTTTGACCGATTTTGGTCACTTTTGAAACTTTTCAGTTAGGGTCAAAAACGGTTAGATAAAGTCGTTTTAAACTTTCTGTGAAAACGAGAAGGCTGTATTTGGGCTAAAAATATTTTTTCTGATTTTTGGAAAAAAAATCCGGAAAAAAAAAGTAAAGGGGGTGGTTAGCCTTTACTTTTTGACCGATTTTGGTCACTTTTGAAACTTTTCAGTTAGGGTCAGAAACGGTTAGATAAAGTCGTTTTAAACCTTCTGTGAAAACGAGAAAGGCTGTATTTGGGCTAAAAATATTTTTTTCTGATTTTTTGAAAAAAATCCGGAAAAAAAAAAGTAAAGGAGTTAGCCTTTACTTTTGACCGATTTTGGTCACTTTTGAAACTTTTCAGTTAGAGTCAAAAACGGTTAGATAAAGTCGTTATAAACCTTCTGTGAAAACGAGAAGGCTGTATTTGGGCGAAAAATATTTTTTTCTGATTTTTTGAAAAAAATCCGGAAAAAAAAAAGTAAAGGGGTTAGCCTTTACTTTTTGACCGATTTTGGTCACTTTTGAAACTTTTCAGTTAGAGTCAAAAACGGTTAGATAAAGTCGTTATAAACCTTCTGTGAAAACGAGAAGGCTGTATTTGGGCGAAAAATATTTTTTCTGATTTTTGGCAAAAAAATCCGGAAAAAAAAAGTAAAGGGGGTGGTTAGCCTTTACTTTTTGACCGATTTTGGTCACTTTTGAAACTTTTCAGTTAGGGTCAGAAACGGTTAGATAAAGTCGTTTTAAACCTTCTGTGAAAACGAGAAGGCTGTATTTGGGCTAAAAATATTTTTTTCTGATTTTTTGAAAAAAATCCGGGAAAAAAAAAGTAAAGGGGTTAGCCTTTACTTTTTGACCGATTTTGGTCACTTTTGAAACTTTTCAGTTAGAGTCAAAAACGGTTAGATAAAGTCGTTATAAACCTTCTGTGAAAACGAGAAGGCTGTATTTGGGCGAAAAATATTTTTTCTGATTTTTTGAAAAAAAATCCGGAAAAAAAAAAGTAAAGGGGTTAGCCTTTACTTTTTGACCGATTTTGGTCACTTTTGAAACTTTTCAGTTAGGGTCAGAAACGGTTAGATAAAGTCGTTATAAACCTTCTGTGAAAACGAGAAGGCTGTATTTGGGCGAAAAATATTTTTTCTGATTTTTTGAAAAAAATCCGGAAAAAAAAAGTAAAGGGGTTAGCCTTTACTTTTTGACCGATTTTGGTCACTTTTGAAACTTTTCAGTTAGGGTCAGAAACGGTTAGATAAAGTCGTTTTAAACCTTCTGTGAAAACGAGAAGGCTGTATTTGGGCTAAAAATATTTTTTCTGATTTTTGGAAAAAAAATCCGGAAAAAAAAAGTAAAGGGGGTGGTTAGCCTTTACTTTTTGACCGATTTTGGTCACTTTTGAAACTTTTCAGTTAGGGTCAAAAATGGTTAGATAAAGTCGTTTTAAATCTTCTGTGAAAACGAGAAGGCTGTATTTGGGCTAAAAATATTTTTTCTGATTTTTTGAAAAAAAATCGGGAAAAAAAAAGTAAAGGGGTTAGCCTTTACTTTTTGACCGATTTTGGTCACTTTTGAAACTTTTCAGTTAGGGTCAAAAACGGTTAGATAAAGTCGTTTTAAACTTTCTGTGAAAACGAGAAGGCTGTATTTTGTCTAAAAATATTTTTTCTGATTTTTGGAAAAAAAATCCGGAAAAAAAAAGTAAAGGGGGTGGTTAGCCTTTACTTTTTGACCGATTTTGGTCACTTTTGAAACTTTTCAGTTAGGGTCAGAAACGGTTAGATAAAGTCGTTTTAAACCTTCTGTGAAAACGAGAAGGCTGTATTTGGGCTAAAAATATTTTTTTCTGATTTTTTGAAAAAAATCCGGAAAAAAAAAAGTAAAGGGGTTAGCCTTTACTTTTTGACCGATTTTGGTCACTTTTGAAACTTTTCAGTTAGAGTCAAAAACGGTTAGATAAAGTCGTTATAAACCTTCTGTGAAAACGAGAAGGCTGTATTTGGGCGAAAAATATTTTTTCTGATTTTTTGAAAAAAATCCAGAAAAAAAAAGTAAAGGGGTTAGCCTTTACTTTTTGACCGATTTTGGTCACTTTTGAAACTTTTCAGTTAGGGTCAAAAACGGTTAGATAAAGTCGTTTTAAACTTTCTGTGAAAACGAGAAGGCTGTATTTTGTCTAAAAATATTTTTTCTGATTTTTTGAAAAAAAATCCGGAAAAAAAAAGTAAAGGGGGTGGTTAGCCTTTACTTTTTGACCGATTTTGGTCACTTTTGAAACTTTTCAGTTAGGGTCAGAAACGGTTAGATAAAGTCGTTTTAAACCTTCTGTGAAAACGAGAAGGCTGTATTTGGGCTAAAAATATTTTTTTCTGATTTTTTGAAAAAAATCCGGAAAAAAAAAAGTAAAGGGGTTAGCCTTTACTTTTTGACCGATTTTGGTCACTTTTGAAACTTTTCAGTTAGAGTCAAAAACGGTTAGATAAAGTCGTTATAAACCTTCTGTGAAAACGAGAAGGCTGTATTTGGGCGAAAAATATTTTTTCTGATTTTTTGAAAAAAATCCGGAAAAAAAAAGTAAAGGGGTTAGCCTTTACTTTTTGACCGATTTTGGTCACTTTTGAAACTTTTCAGTTAGGGTCAAAAACGGTTAGATAAAGTCGTTTTAAACTTTCTGTGAAAACGAGAAGGCTGTATTTTGTCTAAAAATATTTTTTCTGATTTTTTGAAAAAAAATCCGGAAAAAAAAAGTAAAGGGGGTGGTTAGCCTTTACTTTTTGACCGATTTTGGTCACTTTTGAAACTTTTCAGTTAGGGTCAGAAACGGTTAGATAAAGTCGTTTTAAACCTTCTGTGAAAACGAGAAGGCTGTATTTGGGCTAAAAATATTTTTTCTGATTTTTTGAAAAAAAATCCGGAAAAAAAAAAGTAAAGGGGTTAGCCTTTACTTTTTGACCGATTTTGGTCACTTTTGAAACTTTTCAGTTAGAGTCAAAAACGGTTAGATAAAGTCGTTATAAACCTTCTGTGAAAACGAGAAGGCTGTATTTGGGCTAAAAATATTTTTTCTGATTTTTTGAAAAAAATCCGGAAAAAAAAAGTAAAGGGGTTAGCCTTTACTTTTTGACCGATTTTGGTCACTTTTGAAACTTTTCAGTTAGGGTCAAAAACGTTTAGATAAAGTCGTTTTAAACTTTCTGTGAAAACGAGAAGGCTGTATTTTGTCTAAAAATATTTTTTCTGATTTTTGGAAAAAAAATCCGGAAAAAAAAAGTAAAGGGGGTGGTTAGCCTTTACTTTTTGACCGATTTTGGTCACTTTTGAAACTTTTCAGTTAGAGTCAAAAACGGTTAGATAAAGTCGTTATAAACCTTCTGTGAAAACGAGAAGGCTGTATTTGGGCTAAAAATATTTTTTCTGATTTTTTGAAAAAAAATCCGGAAAAAAAAAAGTAAAGGGGTTAGCCTTTACTTTTTGACCGATTTTGGTCACTTTTGAAACTTTTCAGTTAGGGTCAAAAACGGTTAGATAAAGTCGTTTTAAAACTTTCTGTGAAAACGAGAAGGCTGTATTTTGTCTAAAAATATTTTTTCTGATTTTTTGAAAAAAAATCGGAAAAAAAAAAGTAAAGGGGTTAGCCTTTACTTTTTGACCGATTTTGGTCACTTTTGAAACTTTTCAGTTAGGGTCAGAAACGGTTAGATAAAGTCGTTTTAAACCTTCTGTGAAAACGAGAAGGCTGTATTTGGGCTAAAAATATTTTTTCTGATTTTTTGGAGAAAAAAAACGGAAAAAAAAAGTAAAGGGGTTAGCCTTTACTTTTTGACCGATTTTGGTCACTTTTGAAACTTTTCAGTTAGGGTCAAAAACGGTTAGATAAAGTCGTTTTAAACCTTTCTGTGAAAACGAGAAGGCTGTATTTTGTCTAAAAATATTTTTTCTGATTTTTTGAAAAAAAATCCAGAAAAAAAAAGTAAAGGGGGTGGTTAGCCTTTACTTTTTGACCGATTTTGGTCACTTTTGAAACTTTTCAGTTAGGGTCAGAAACGGTTAGATAAAGTCGTTTTAAACCTTCTGTGAAAACGAGAAGGCTGTATTTGGGCTAAAAATATTTTTTCTGATTTTTTGAAAAAAAATCCGGAAAAAAAAAAGTAAAGGGGTTAGCCTTTACTTTTTGACCGATTTTGGTCACTTTTGAAACTTTTCAGTTAGGGTCAAAAATGGTTAGATAAAGTCGTTTTAAATCTTCTGTGAAAACGAGAAGGCTGTATTTGGGCTAAAAATATTTTTTCTGATTTTTTGAAAAAAAATCGGAAAAAAAAAAGTAAAGGGGTTAGCCTTTACTTTTTGACCGATTTTGGTCACTTTTGAAACTTTTCAGTTAGGGTCAAAAACGTTTAGATAAAGTCGTTTTAAACTTTCTGTGAAAACGAGAAGGCTGTATTTTGTCTAAAAATATTTTTTCTGATTTTTGGAAAAAAAATCCGGAAAAAAAAAGTAAAGGGGGTGGTTAGCCTTTACTTTTTGACCGATTTTGGTCACTTTTGAAACTTTTCAGTTAGAGTCAAAAACGGTTAGATAAAGTCGTTATAAACCTTCTGTGAAAACGAGAAGGCTGTATTTGGGCGAAAAATATTTTTTCTGATTTTTTGAAAAAAATCCGGAAAAAAAAAGGTAAAGGGGTTAGCCTTTACTTTTTGACCGATTTTGGTCACTTTTGAAACTTTTCAGTTAGGGTCAAAAACGGTTAGATAAAGTCGTTTTAAACTTTCTGTGAAAACGAGAAGGCTGTATTTTGTCTAAAAATATTTTTTCTGATTTTTTGAAAAAAAATCGGAAAATAAAAAGTAAAGGGGTTAGCCTTTACTTTTTGACCGATTTTGGTCACTTTTGAAACTTTTCAGTTAGGGTCAGAAACGGTTAGATAAAGTCGTTTTAAACCTTCTGTGAAAACGAGAAGGTTGTATTTGGGCTAAAAATATTTTTTCTGAGTTTTTGGAGAAAAAAAACGGGGAAAAAAAAGTAAAGGGGTTAGCCTTTACTTTTTGACCGATTTTGGTCACTTTTGAAACTTTTCAGTTAGGGTCAAAAACGGTTAGATAAAGTCGTTTTAAACTTTCTGTGAAAACGAGAAGGCTGTATTTTGTCTAAAAATATTTTTTCTGATTTTTTGAAAAAAAATCCAGAAAAAAAAAAGTAAAGGGGGTGGGGTTAGCCTTTACTTTTTGACCGATTTTGGTCACTTTTGAAACTTTTCAGTTAGGGTCAGAAACGGTTAGATAAAGTCGTTTTAAACCTTCTGTGAAAACGAGAAGGCTGTATTTGGGCTAAAAAATATTTTTTCTGATTTTTGGAAAAAAAATCCGGAAAAAAAAAAAGGGTTAGCCTTTACTTTTTGACCGATTTTGGTCACATTTTGAAACTTTTCAGTTAGGGTCAAAAATGGTTAGATAAAGTCGTTTTAAATCTTCTGTGAAAACGAGAAGGCTGTATTTTGGGCTAAAAAATATTTTTTCTGATTTTTTGAAAAAAAAATCGGAAAAAAAAAAGTAAAGGGGTTAGCCTTTACTTTTTGACCGATTTTGGTCACTTTTGAAACTTTTCAGTTAGGGTCAAAAACGTTTAGATAAAGTCGTTTTAAACTTTCTGTGAAAACGAGAAGGCTGTATTTTGTCTAAAAATATTTTTTCTGATTTTTGGAAAAAAAATCCGGAAAAAAAAAGTAAAGGGGGTGGTTAGCCTTTACTTTTTGACCGATTTTGGTCACTTTTGAAACTTTTCAGTTAGAGTCAAAAACGGTTAGATAAAGTCGTTATAAACTTTCTGTGAAAACGAGAAGGCTGTATTTTGTCTAAAAATATTTTTTCTGATTTTTTGAAAAAAAATCGGAAAATAAAAAGTAAAGGGGTTAGCCTTTACTTTTTGACCGATTTTGGTCACTTTTGAAACTTTTCAGTTAGGGTCAGAAACGGTTAGATAAAGTCGTTTTAAACCTTCTGTGAAAACGAGAAGGTTGTATTTGGGCTAAAAATATTTTTTCTGAGTTTTTGGAGAAAAAAAACGGGGAAAAAAAAGTAAAGGGGTTAGCCTTTACTTTTTGACCGATTTTGGTCACTTTTGAAACTTTTCAGTTAGGGTCAAAAACGGTTAGATAAAGTCGTTTTAAACTTTCTGTGAAAACGAGAAGGCTGTATTTTGTCTAAAAATATTTTTTCTGATTTTTTGAAAAAAAATCCAGAAAAAAAAAGTAAAGGGGGTGGGGTTAGCCTTTACTTTTTGACCGATTTTGGTCACTTTTGAAACTTTTCAGTTAGGGTCAGAAACGGTTAGATAAAGTCGTTTTAAACCTTCTGTGAAAACGAGAAGGCTGTATTTGGGCTAAAAATATTTTTTCTGATTTTTGGAAAAAAAATCCGGAAAAAAAATGGTTAGCCTTTACTTTTTGACCGATTTTGGTCACTTTTGAAACTTTTCAGTTAGGGTCAAAAATGGTTAGATAAAGTCGTTTTAAATCTTCTGTGAAAACGAGAAGGCTGTATTTGGGCTAAAAATATTTTTTCTGATTTTTTGAAAAAAAATCGGAAAAAAAAAAGTAAAGGGGTTAGCCTTTACTTTTTGACCGATTTTGGTCACTTTTGAAACTTTTCAGTTAGGGTCAAAAACGGTTAGATAAAGTCGTTATAAACCTTCTGTGAAAACGAGAAGGCTGTATTTGGGCGAAAAATATTTTTTCTGATTTTTTGAAAAAAATCCGGAAAAAAAAAGTGAAGGGGTTAGTAGCCTTTACTTTTTGACCGATTTTGGTCACTTTTGAAACTTTTCAGTTAGGGTCAGAAACGGTTAGATAAAGTCGTTTTAAACCTTCTGTGAAAACGAGAAGGCTGTATTTGGGCTAAAAATATTTTTTCTGATTTTTGGAAAAAAAATCCGGAAAAAAAAAGTAAAGGGGGTGGTTAGCCTTTACTTTTTGACCGATTTTGGTCACTTTTGAAACTTTTCAGTTAGGGTCAAAAATGGTTAGATAAAGTCGTTTTAAATCTTCTGTGAAAACGAGAAGGCTGTATTTGGGCTAAAAATATTTTTTCTGATTTTTGGAAAAAAAATCCGGAAAAAAAAAGTAAAGGGGGTGGTTAGCCTTTACTTTTTGACCGATTTTGGTCACTTTTGAAACTTTTCAGTTAGGGTCAAAAATGGTTAAATAAAGTCGTTTTAAATCTTCTGTGAAAACGAGAAGGCTGTATTTGGGCTAAAAATATTTTTTCTGATTTTTTGAAAAAAAATCGGAAAAAAAAAAGTAAAGGGGTTAGCCTTTACTTTTTGACCGATTTTGGTCACTTTTGAAACTTTTCAGTTAGGGTCAGAAACGGTTAGATAAAGTCGTTTTAAACCTTCTGTGAAAACGAGAAGGCTGTATTTGGGCGAAAAAGATTTTTTCTGATTTTTTGAAAAAAATCCGGAAAAAAAAAGTAAAGGGGTTTTAGCCTTTACTTTTTGAGCGATTTTGGTCACTTTTGAAACTTTTCAGTTAGGGTTAGAAGCGGTTAGATAAAGTCGTTTTAAACCTTCTGTGAAAACGAGAAGGCTGTATTTGGGCTAAAAATATTTTTTCTGAGTTTTTTGAAAAAAAAATCGGCAAAAAAAAAGTAAAGGGGTGTTAGCCTTTACTTTTTGAGCGATTTTGGTCACTTTTGAAACTTTTCAGTTAGGGTTAGAAGCGGTTAGATAAAGTCGTTTTAAACCTTCTGTGAAAACGAGAAGGCTGTATTTGGGTTAAAATATTTTTTCTGATTTTTTGAAAAAAATGCGGGGGGAAAAAAGTAAAGGGATTAAACCTTTACTTTTTCTATGTATTTTCAAAATATTTAGCCTTACTTCCAAAGTTGAAAAATGGCCAAAATCGGTCAAAAAGTAAAGGCTAACCCCTTAACTTTTTGACCGATTTTGACCGTAAAAAGTAAAAAAGTAAACTGGTTTATCTCGTTAAAAATTGAATGGATTGTTCTACTTTTTTCAGTGGTTATTCCATAGTTGGTGTGCTATACAATGAACTAAAATATTTAGCCTTACTTCCAAAGTTGAAAAATGGCCAAAATCGGTCAAAAAGTAAAGGCTAACCCCTTTACTTTTTGACCGATTTTGACCATAAAAAGTGAAAAAGTAAACTGGTTTATCTCATTAAGAATTGAATGGATTGTTCTACTTTTTTCAGTGGTTATTCCATAGTTGGTGTGCTATACAATGAACTAAAATATTTAGCCTTACTTCCAAAGTTGAAAAATGGCCAAAATCGGTCAAAAAGTAAAGGCTAACCCCTTTACTTTTTGACCGATTTTGACCGTAAAAAGTAAAAAAGTAAACTGGTTTATCTCATTAAAAATTGAATGGATTGTTCTACTTTTTTCAGTGGTTATTCCATAGTTGGTGTGCTATACAAGGAACTAAAATATTTAGCCTTACTTCCAAAGTTGAAAAATGGCCAAAATCGGTCAAAAAGTAAAGGCTAACCCCTTTACTTTTTGACCGATTTTGACCATAAAAAGTAAAAAAGTAAACTGGTTTATCTCATTAAGAATTGAATGGATTGTTCTACTTTTTTCAGTGGTTATTCTATAGTTGGTGTGCTATACAATGAACTAAAATATTTAGCCTTACTTCCAAAGTTGAAAAATGGCCAAAATCGGTCAAAAAGTAAAGGCTAACCCCTTTACTTTTTGACCGATTTTGACCATAAAAAGTAAGAAAGTAAACTGGTTCATCTCATTAAGAATTGAATGGATTGTTCTACTTTTTTCAGTGGTTATTCCATAGTTGGTGTGCTATACAATGAAATAAAATATTTAGCCTTACTTCCAAAGTTGAAAAATCCAAAAATCGGTAAAAAAGTAAAGGCTAACCCCTTTACTTTTTGACCGATTTTGACCATAAAAAGTAAAAAAGTAAACTGGTTTATCTCATTAAGAATTGAATGGATTGTTCTACTTTTTTCAGTGGTTATTCTATAGTTGGTGTGCTATACAATGAACTAAAATATTTAGCCTTACTTCCAAAGTTGAAAAATGGCCAAAATCGGTCAAAAAGTAAAGGCTAACCCCTTTACTTTTTTTGACCGATTTTGACCATAAAAAGTAAAAAAGTAAACTGGTTTATCTCATTAAGAATTGAATGGATTGTTCTACTTTTTTCAGTGGTTATTCCATAGTTGGTGTGCTATACAATGAACTAAAATATTTAGCCTTACTTCCAAAGTTGAAAAATGCCCAAAATCGGTCAAAAAGTAAAGGCTAACCCCTTTACTTTTTGACCGATTTTGACCATAAAAAGTGAAAAAGTAAACTGGTTTATCTCGTTAAGAATTGAATGGATTGTTCTACTTTTTTCAGTGGTTATTCCATAGTTGGTGTGCTATACAATGAACTAAAATATTTAGCCTTACTTCCAAAGTTGAAAAATGGCCAAAATCGGTCAAAAAGTAAAGGCTAACCCCTTTACTTTTTGACCGATTTTGACCGTAAAAAGTAAAAAAGTAAACTGGTTTATCTCATTAAAAATTGAATGGATTGTTCTACTTTTTTAAGTGGTTATTCCATAGTTGGTGTGCTATACAATGAACTAAAATATTTAGCCTTACTTCCAAAGTTGAAAAATGGCCAAAATCGGTCAAAAAGTAAAAGCTAACCCCTTTACTTTTTGACCGATTTTGGCCATAAAAAGTAAAAAAGTAAACTGGTTTATCTCATTAAAAATTGAATGGATTGTTCTACTTTTTTAAGTGGTTATTCCATAGTTGGTGTGCTATACAATGAACTAAAATATTTAGCCTTACTTCCAAAGTTGAAAAATGGCCAAAATCGGTCAAAAAGTAAAGGCTAACCCCTTTACTTTTTGACCGATTTTGACCATAAAAAGTAAAAAAGTAAACTGGTTTATCTCATTAAGAATTGAATGGATTGTTCTACTTTTTTCAGTGGTTATTCCATAGTTGGTGTGCTATACAATGAACTAAAATATTTAGCCTTACTTCCAAAGTTGAAAAATGGCCAAAATCGGTCAAAAAGTAAAGGCTAACCCCTTTACTTTTTTGACCGATTTTGACCATAAAAAGTAAAAAAGTAAACTGGTTTATCTCATTAAGAATTGAATGGATTGTTCTACTTTTTTCAGTGGTTATTCCATAGTTGGTGTGCTATACAATGAACTAAAATATTTAGCCTTACTTCCAAAGTTGAAAAATGGCCAAAATCGGTCAAAAAGTAAAAGCTAACCCCTTTACTTTTTGACCGATTTTGGCCATAAAAAGTAAAAAAGTAAACTGGTTTATCTCATTAAAAATTGAATGGATTGTTCTACTTTTTTAAGTGGTTATTCCATAGTTGGTGTGCTATACAATGAACTAAAATATTTAGCCTTACTTCCAAAGTTGAAAAATGGCCAAAATCGGTCAAAAAGTAAAGGCTAACCCCTTTACTTTTTGACCGATTTTGACCATAAAAAGTAAAAAAGTAAACTGGTTTATCTCATTAAGAATTGAATGGATTGTTCTACTTTTTTCAGTGGTTATTCCATAGTTGGTGTGCTATACAATGAACTAAAATATTTAGCCTTACTTCCAAAGTTGAAAAATGGCCAAAATCGGTCAAAAAGTAAAGGCTAACCCCTTTACTTTTTTGACCGATTTTGACCATAAAAAGTAAAAAAGTAAACTGGTTTATCTCATTAAGAATTGAATGGATTGTTCTACTTTTTTCAGTGGTTATTCCATAGTTGGTGTCCTATACAATGAACTAAAATATTTAGCCTTACTTCCAAAGTTGAAAAATGCCCAAAATCGGTCAAAAAGTAAAGCTAACCCCTTTACTTTTTGACCGATTTTGACCATAAAAAGTAAAAAAGTAAACTGGTTTATCTCATTAAGAATTGAATGGATTGTTCTACTTTTTTCAGTGGTTAATTCCATAGTTGGTGTGCTATACAATGAACTAAAATATTTAGCCTTACTTCCAAAGTTGAAAAATGGCCAAAATCGGTCAAAAAGTAAAGGCTAACCCCTTTACTTTTTGACCGATTTTGACCATAAAAAGTAAAAAAGTAAACTGGTTTATCTCATTAAGAATTGAATGGATTGTTCTACTTTTTTCAGTGGTTATTCCATAGTTGGTGTGCTATACAATGAACTAAAATATTTAGCCTTACTTCCAAAGTTGAAAAATGGCCAAAATCGGTCAAAAAGTAAAGGCTAACCCCTTTACTTTTTGACCGATTTTGACCATAAAAAGTAAAAAAGTAAACTGGTTTATCTCATTAAGAATTGAATGGATTGTTCTACTTTTTTCAGTGGTTTATTCCATAGTTGGTGTGCTATACAATGAAAAATATTTGCCTTACTTCCAAAGTTGAAAAATGGCCAAAATCGGTCAAAAAGTAAAGGCTAACCCCTTTACTTTTTGACCGATTTTGACCATAAAAAGTAAAAAAGTAAACTGGTTTATCTCATTAAGAATTGAATGGATTGTTCTACTTTTTTCAGTGGTTATTCCATAGTTGGTGTGCTATACAATGAACTAAAAATATTTAGCCTTACTTCCAAAGTTGAAAAATGGCCAAAATCGGTCAAAAAGTAAAGGCTAACCCCTTTACTTTTTGACCGATTTTGACCATAAAAAGTAAAAAGTAAACTGGTTTATCTCATTAAGAATTGAATGGATTGTTCTACTTTTTTCAGTGGTTATTCCATAGTTGGTGTGCTATACAATGAACTAAAATATTTAGCCTTACTTCCAAAGTTGAAAAATGGCCAAAATCGGTCAAAAAGTAAAGGCTAACCCCTTTACTTTTTGACCGATTTTGACCATAAAAAGTAAAAAAGTAAACTGGTTTATCTCATTAAGAATTGAATGGATTGTTCTACTTTTTTCAGTGGTTATTCCATAGTTGGTGTGCTATACAATGAACTAAAATATTTAGCCTTACTTCCAAAGTTGAAAAATGGCCAAAATCGGTCAAAAAGTAAAGGCTAACCCCTTTACTTTTTGACCGATTTTGACCATAAAAAGTAAAAAAGTAAACTGGTTTATCTCATTAAGAATTGAATGGATTGTTCTACTTTTTTCAGTGGTTATTCCATAGTTGGTGTGCTATACAATGAACTAAAATATTTAGCCTTACTTCCAAAGTTGAAAAATGGCCAAAATCGGTCAAAAAGTAAAGGCTAACCCCTTTACTTTTTGACCGATTTTGACCATAAAAAGTAAAAAAGTAAACTGGTTTATCTCATTAAGAATTGAATGGATTGTTCTACTTTTTTCAGTGGTTATTCCATAGTTGGTGTGCTATACAATGAACTAAAATATTTAGCCTTACTTCCAAAGTTGAAAAATGGCCAAAATCGGTCAAAAAGTAAAGGCTAACCCCTTTACTTTTTGACCGATTTTGACCATAAAAAGTAAAAAAGTAAACTGGTTTATCTCATTAAGAATTGAATGGATTGTTCTACTTTTTTCAGTGGTTATTCCATAGTTGGTGTGCTATACAATGAACTAAAATATTTAGCCTTACTTCCAAAGTTGAAAAATGGCCAAAAATCGGTCAAAAAGTAAAGGCTAACCCCTTTACTTTTTGACCGATTTTGACCATAAAAAGTAAAAAAGTAAACTGGTTTATCTCATTAAGAATTGAATGGATTGTTCTACTTTTTTCAGTGGTTATTCCATAGTTGGTGTGCTATACAATGAACTAAAATATTTAGCCTTACTTCCAAAGTTGAAAAATGGCCAAAATCGGTCAAAAAGTAAAGGCTAACCCCTTTACTTTTTGACCGATTTTGACCATAAAAAGTAAAAAAGTAAACTGGTTTATCTCATTAAGAATTGAATGGATTGTTCTACTTTTTTCAGTGGTTATTCCATAGTTGGTGTGCTATACAATGAACTAAAATATTTAGCCTTACTTCCAAAGTTGAAAAATGGCCAAAATCGGTCAAAAAGTAAAGGCTAACCCCTTTACTTTTTGACCGATTTTGACCATAAAAAGTAAAAAAGTAAACTGGTTTATCTCATTAAGAATTGAATGGATTGTTCTACTTTTTTCAGTGGTTATTCCATAGTTGGTGTGCTATACAATGAACTAAAATATTTAGCCTTACTTCCAAAGTTGAAAAATGGCCAAAATCGGTCAAAAAAGTAAAGGCTAACCCCTTTACTTTTTGACCGATTTTGACCATAAAAAGTAAAAAAGTAAACTGGTTTATCTCATTAAGAATTGAATGGATTGTTCTACTTTTTTCAGTGGTTATTCCATAGTTGGTGTGCTATACAATGAACTAAAATATTTAGCCTTACTTCCAAAGTTGAAAAATGGCCAAAATCGGTCAAAAAGTAAAGGCTAACCCCTTTACTTTTTGACCGATTTTGACCATAAAAAGTAAAAAAGTAAACTGGTTTATCTCATTAAGAATTGAATGGATTGTTCTACTTTTTTCAGTGGTTATTCCATAGTTGGTGTGCTATACAATGAACTAAAATATTTAGCCTTACTTCCAAAGTTGAAAAAATGGCCAAAATCGGTCAAAAAGTAAAGGCTAACCCCTTTACTTTTTGACCGATTTTGACCATAAAAAGTAAAAAAGTAAACTGGTTTATCTCATTAAGAATTGAATGGATTGTTCTACTTTTTTCAGTGGTTATTCCATAGTTGGTGTGCTATACAATGAACTAAAATATTTAGCCTTACTTCCAAAGTTGAAAAATGGCCAAAATCGGTCAAAAAGTAAAGGCTAACCCCTTTACTTTTTGACCGATTTTGACCATAAAAAGTAAAAAAGTAAACTGGTTTATCTCATTAAGAATTGAATGGATTGTTCTACTTTTTTCAGTGGTTATTCCATAGTTGGTGTGCTATACAATGAACTAAAATATTTAGCCTTACTTCCAAAGTTGAAAAATGGCCAAAATCGGTCAAAAAGTAAAGGCTAACCCCTTTACTTTTTGACCGATTTTGACCATAAAAAGTAAAAAAGTAAACTGGTTTATCTCATTAAGAATTGAATGGATTGTTCTACTTTTTTCAGTGGTTATTCCATAGTTGGTGTGCTATACAATGAACTAAAATATTTAGCCTTACTTCCAAAGTTGAAAAATGGCCAAAATCGGTCAAAAAGTAAAGGCTAACCCCTTTACTTTTTGACCGATTTTGACCATAAAAAGTAAAAAAGTAAACTGGTTTATCTCATTAAGAATTGAATGGATTGTTCTACTTTTTTCAGTGGTTATTCCATAGTTGGTGTGCTATACAATGAACTAAAATATTTAGCCTTACTTCCAAAGTTGAAAAATGGCCAAAATCGGTCAAAAAGTAAAGGCTAACCCCTTTACTTTTTGACCGATTTTTGACCATAAAAAGTAAAAAAGTAAACTGGTTTATCTCATTAAGAATTGAATGGATTGTTCTACTTTTTTCAGTGGTTATTCCATAGTTGGTGTGCTATACAATGAACTAAAATATTTAGCCTTACTTCCAAAGTTGAAAAATGGCCAAAATCGGTCAAAAAGTAAAGGCTAACCCCTTTACTTTTTGACCGATTTTGACCATAAAAAGTAAAAAAGTAAACTGGTTTATCTCATTAAGAATTGAATGGATTGTTCTACTTTTTTCAGTGGTTATTCCATAGTTGGTGTGCTATACAATGAACTAAAATATTTAGCCTTACTTCCAAAGTTGAAAAATGGCCAAAATCGGTCAAAAAGTAAAGGCTAACCCCTTTACTTTTTGACCGATTTTGACCATAAAAAGTAAAAAAGTAAACTGGTTTATCTCATTAAGAATTGAATGGATTGTTCTACTTTTTTCAGTGGTTATTCCATAGTTGGTGTGCTATACAATGAACTAAAATATTTAGCCTTACTTCCAAAGTTGAAAAAATGGCCAAAAATCGGTCAAAAAGTAAAGGCTAACCCCTTTACTTTTTGACCGATTTTGACCATAAAAAGTAAAAAAGTAAACTGGTTTATCTCATTAAGAATTGAATGGATTGTTCTACTTTTTTCAGTGGTTATTCCATAGTTGGTGTGCTATACAATGAACTAAAATATTTAGCCTTACTTCCAAAGTTGAAAAATGGCCAAAATCGGTCAAAAAGTAAAGGCTAACCCCTTTACTTTTTGACCGATTTTGACCATAAAAAGTAAAAAAGTAAACTGGTTTATCTCATTAAGAATTGAATGGATTGTTCTACTTTTTTCAGTGGTTATTCCATAGTTGGTGTGCTATACAATGAACTAAAATATTTAGCCTTACTTCCAAAGTTGAAAAATGGCCAAAATCGGTCAAAAAGTAAAGGCTAACCCCTTTACTTTTTGACCGATTTTGACCATAAAAAGTAAAAAAGTAAACTGGTTTATCTCATTAAGAATTGAATGGATTGTTCTACTTTTTTCAGTGGTTATTCCATAGTTGGTGTGCTATACAATGAACTAAAATATTTAGCCTTACTTCCAAAGTTGAAAAATGGCCAAAATCGGTCAAAAAGTAAAGGCTAACCCCTTTACTTTTTGACCGATTTTGACCATAAAAAGTAAAAAAGTAAACTGGTTTATCTCATTAAGAATTGAATGGATTGTTCTACTTTTTTCAGTGGTTATTCCATAGTTGGTGTGCTATACAATGAACTAAAATATTTAGCCTTACTTCCAAAGTTGAAAAATGGCCAAAATCGGTCAAAAAGTAAAGGCTAACCCCTTTACTTTTTGACCGATTTTGACCATAAAAAGTAAAAAAGTAAACTGGTTTATCTCATTAAGAATTGAATGGATTGTTCTACTTTTTTCAGTGGTTATTCCATAGTTGGTGTGCTATACAATGAACTAAAATATTTAGCCTTACTTCCAAAGTTGAAAAAATGGCCAAAATCGGTCAAAAAGTAAAGGCTAACCCCTTTACTTTTTGACCGATTTTGACCATAAAAAGTAAAAAAGTAAACTGGTTTATCTCATTAAGAATTGAATGGATTGTTCTACTTTTTTCAGTGGTTATTCCATAGTTGGTGTGCTATACAATGAACTAAAATATTTAGCCTTACTTCCAAAGTTGAAAAATGGCCAAAATCGGTCAAAAAGTAAAGGCTAACCCCTTTACTTTTTGACCGATTTTGACCATAAAAAGTAAAAAAGTAAACTGGTTTATCTCATTAAGAATTGAATG
Source organism: Paragorgia papillata (assembly GCA_035771165.1). Classification (NCBI taxonomy): domain Eukaryota; kingdom Metazoa; phylum Cnidaria; class Anthozoa; order Scleralcyonacea; family Coralliidae; genus Paragorgia; species Paragorgia papillata. The sequence continues at coordinate 2,812,796 of JAWNZC010000141.1, forward strand.
GATTGTTCTACTTTTTTCAGTGGTTATTCCATAGTTGGTGTGCTATACAATGAACTAAAATATTTAGCCTTACTTCCAAAGTTGAAAAATGGCCAAAATCGGTCAAAAAGTAAAGGCTAACCCCTTTACTTTTTGACCGATTTTGACCATAAAAAGTAAAAAAGTAAACTGGTTTATCTCATTAAGAATTGAATGGATTGTTCTACTTTTTTCAGTGGTTATTCCATAGTTGGTGTGCTATACAATGAACTAAAATATTTAGCCTTACTTCCAAAGTTGAAAAATGGCCAAAATCGGTCAAAAAGTAAAGGCTAACCCCTTTACTTTTTGACCGATTTTTGACCATAAAAAGTAAAAAAGTAAACTGGTTTATCTCATTAAGAATTGAATGGATTGTTCTACTTTTTTCAGTGGTTATTCCATAGTTGGTGTGCTATACAATGAACTAAAATATTTAGCCTTACTTCCAAAGTTGAAAAATGGCCAAAATCGGTCAAAAAGTAAAGGCTAACCCCTTTACTTTTTGACCGATTTTGACCATAAAAAGTAAAAAAGTAAACTGGTTTATCTCATTAAGAATTGAATGGATTGTTCTACTTTTTTCAGTGGTTATTCCATAGTTGGTGTGCTATACAATGAACTAAAATATTTAGCCTTACTTCCAAAGTTGAAAAATGGCCAAAATCGGTCAAAAAGTAAAGGCTAACCCCTTTACTTTTTGACCGATTTTGACCATAAAAAGTAAAAAAGTAAACTGGTTTATCTCATTAAGAATTGAATGGATTGTTCTACTTTTTTCAGTGGTTATTCCATAGTTGGTGTGCTATACAATGAACAAAAATATTTAGCCTTACTTCCAAAGTTGAAAAATGGCCAAAATCGGTCAAAAAGTAAAGGCTAACCCCTTTACTTTTTGACCGATTTTGACCATAAAAAGTAAAAAAGTAAACTGGTTTATCTCATTAAGAATTGAATGGATTGTTCTACTTTTTTCAGTGGTTATTCCATAGTTGGTGTGCTATACAATGAACTAAAATATTTAGCCTTACTTCCAAAGTTGAAAAATGGCCAAAATCGGTCAAAAAGTAAAGGCTAACCCCTTTACTTTTTGACCGATTTTGACCATAAAAAGTAAAAAAGTAAACTGGTTTATCTCATTAAGAATTGAATGGATTGTTCTACTTTTTTCAGTGGTTATTCCATAGTTGGTGTGCTATACAATGAACTAAAATATTTAGCCTTACTTCCAAAGTTGAAAAATGGCCAAAATCGGTCAAAAAGTAAAGGCTAAACCCCTTTACTTTTTGACCGATTTTGACCATAAAAAGTAAAAAAGTAAACTGGTTTATCTCATTAAGAATTGAATGGATTGTTCTACTTTTTTCAGTGGTTATTCCATAGTTGGTGTGCTATACAATGAACTAAAATATTTAGCCTTACTTCCAAAGTTGAAAAATGGCCAAAATCGGTCAAAAAGTAAAGGCTAACCCCTTTACTTTTTGACCGATTTTGACCATAAAAAGTAAAAAAGTAAACTGGTTTATCTCATTAAGAATTGAATGGATTGTTCTACTTTTTTCAGTGGTTAATTCCATAGTTGGTGTGCTATACAATGAACTAAAATATTTAGCCTTACTTCCAAAGTTGAAAAATGGCCAAAATCGGTCAAAAAGTAAAGGCTAACCCCTTTACTTTTTGACCGATTTTGACCATAAAAAGTAAAAAAGTAAACTGGTTCATCTCATTAAGAATTGAATGGATTGTTCTACTTTTTTCAGTGGTTATTCCATAGTTGGTGTGCTATACAATGAAATAAAATATTTAGCCTTACTTCCAAAGTTGAAAAATGGCCAAAATCGGTCAAAAAGTAAAGGCTAACCCCTTTACTTTTTGACCGATTTTGACCATAAAAAGTAAAAAAGTAAACTGGTTTATCTCATTAAGAATTGAATGGATTGTTCTACTTTTTTCAGTGGTTATTCCATAGTTGGTGTGCTATACAATGAACTAAAATATTTAGCCTTACTTCCAAAGTTGAAAAATGGCCAAAATCGGTCAAAAAGTAAAGGCTAACCCCTTTACTTTTTGACCGATTTTGACCATAAAAAGTAAAAAAGTAAACTGGTTCATCTCATTAAGAATTGAATGGATTGTTCTACTTTTTTCAGTGGTCATTCCATAGTTGGTGTGCTATACAATGAAATAAAATATTTAGCCTTACTTCCAAAGTTGAAAAATGGCCAAAATCGGTCAAAAAGTAAAGGCTAACCCCTTTACTTTTTGACCGATTTTGACCATAAAAAGTAAAAAAGTAAACTGGTTTATCTCATTAAGAATTGAATGGATTGTTCTACTTTTTTCAGTGGTTATTCTATAGTTGGTGTGCTATACAATGAACTAAAATATTTAGCCTTACTTCCAAAGTTGAAAAATGGCCAAAATCGGTCAAAAAGTAAAGGCTAACCCCTTTACTTTTTTTGACCGATTTTGACCATAAAAAGTAAAAAAGTAAACTGGTTTATCTCATTAAGAATTGAATGGATTGTTCTACTTTTTTCAGTGGTTATTCCATAGTTGGTGTGCTATACAATGAACTAAAATATTTAGCCTTACTTCCAAAGTTGAAGAATGGCCAAAATCGGTCAAAAAGTAAAGGCTAACCCCTTTACTTTTTGACCGATTTTGACCATAAAAAGTAAAAAAGTAAACTGGTTTATCTCATTAAGAATTGAATGGATTGTTCTACTTTTTTCAGTGGTTATTCTATAGTTGGTGTGCTATACAATGAACTAAAATATTTAGCCTTACTTCCAAAGTTGAAAAATGGCCAAAATCGGTCAAAAAGTAAAGGCTAACCCCTTTACTTTTTTGACCGATTTTGACCATAAAAAGTAAAAAAGTAAACTGGTTTATCTCATTAAGAATTGAATGGATTGTTCTACTTTTTTCAGTGGTTATTCCATAGTTGGTGTGCTATACAATGAACTAAAATATTTAGCCTTACTTTCCAAAGTTGAAAAATGCCAAAATCGGTCAAAAAGTAAAGGCTAACCCCTTTACTTTTTGACCGATTTTGACCATAAAAAGTAAAAAAGTAAACTGGTTTATCTCATTAAGAATTGAATGGATTGTTCTACTTTTTTCAGTGGTTATTCCATAGTTGGTGTGCTATACAATGAACTAAAATATTTAGCCTTACTTCCAAAGTTGAAAAATGGCCAAAATCGGTCAAAAAGTAAAGGCTAACCCCTTTACTTTTTGACCGATTTTGACCATAAAAAGTAAAAAAGTTAAACTGGTTTATCTCATTAAGAATTGAATGGATTGTTCTACTTTTTTCAGTGGTTATTCCATAGTTGGTGTGCTATACAATGAACTAAAATATTTAGCCTTACTTCCAAAGTTGAAAAATGGCCAAAATCGGTCAAAAAGTAAAGGCTAACCCCTTTACTTTTTGACCGATTTTGACCATAAAAAGTAAAAAAGTAAACTGGTTTATCTCATTAAGAATTGAATGGATTGTTCTACTTTTTTCAGTGGTTATTCTATAGTTGGTGTGCTATACAATGAACTAAAATATTTAGCCTTACTTCCAAAGTTGAAAAATGGCCAAAATCGGTCAAAAAGTAAAGGCTAACCCCTTTACTTTTTTTGACCGATTTTGACCATAAAAAGTAAAAAAGTAAACTGGTTTATCTCATTAAGAATTGAATGGATTGTTCTACTTTTTTCAGTGGTTATTCCATAGTTGGTGTGCTATACAATGAACTAAAATATTTAGCCTTACTTCCAAAGTTGAAAAATGGCCAAAATCGGTCAAAAAGTAAAGGCTAACCCCTTTACTTTTTGACCGATTTTGACCATAAAAAGTAAAAAGTAAACTGGTTTATCTCATTAAGAATTGAATGGATTGTTCTACTTTTTTCAGTGGTTATTCCATAGTTGGTGTGCTATACAATGAACTAAAATATTTAGCCTTACTTCCAAAGTTGAAAAATGGCCAAAATCGGTCAAAAAGTAAAGGCTAAACCCCTTTACTTTTTGACCGATTTTGACCATAAAAAGTAAAAAAAGTAAACTGGTTTATCTCATTAAGAATTGAATGGATTGTTCTACTTTTTTCAGTGGTTATTCCATAGTTGGTGTGCTATACAATGAACTAAAATATTTAGCCTTACTTCCAAAGTTGAAAAATGGCCAAAATCGGTCAAAAAGTAAAGGCTAACCCCTTTACTTTTTGACCGATTTTGACCATAAAAAGTAAAAAAGTAAACTGGTTTATCTCATTAAGAATTGAATGGATTGTTCTACTTTTTTTTTCAGTGGTTATTCCATAGTTGGTGTGCTATACAATGAACTAAAATATTTAGCCTTACTTCCAAAGTTGAAAAATGGCCAAAATCGGTCAAAAAGTAAAGGCTAACCCCTTTACTTTTTGACCGATTTTGACCATAAAAAGTAAAAAAGTAAACTGGTTTATCTCATTAAGAATTGAATGGATTGTTCTACTTTTTTCAGTGGTTATTCCATAGTTGGTGTGCTATACAATGAACTAAAATATTTAGCCTTACTTCCAAAGTTGAAAAATGGCCAAAATCGGTCAAAAAGTAAAGGCTAACCCCTTTACTTTTTGACCGATTTTGACCATAAAAAGTAAAAAAGTAAACTGGTTCATCTCATTAAGAATTGAATGGATTGTTCTACTTTTTTCAGTGGTTATTCCATAGTTGGTGTGCTATACAATGAAACTAAAATATTTAGCCTTACTTCCAAAGTTGAAAAATGGCCAAAATCGGTCAAAAAGTAAAGGCTAACCCCCTTTACTTTTTGACCGATTTTGACCATAAAAAGTAAAAAAGTAAACTGGTTTATCTCATTAAGAATTGAATGGATTGTTCTACTTTTTTCAGTGGTTATTCCATAGTTGGTGTGCTATACAATGAACTAAAATATTTAGCCTTACTTCCAAAGTTGAAAAATGGCCAAAATCGGTCAAAAAGTAAAGGCTAACCCCTTTACTTTTTGACCGATTTTGACCATAAAAAGTAAAAAAGTAAACTGGTTTATCTCATTAAGAATTGAATGGATTGTTCTACTTTTTTCAGTGGTTATTCCATAGTTGGTGTGCTATACAATGAACTAAAATATTTAGCCTTACTTCCAAAGTTGAAAAATGGCCAAAATCGGTCAAAAAGTAAGGCTAACCCCTTTACTTTTTTTGACCGATTTTGACCATAAAAAGTAAAAAAAGTAAACTGGTTTATCTCATTAAGAATTGAATGGATTGTTCTACTTTTTTCAGTGGTTATTCCATAGTTGGTGTGCTATACAATGAACTAAAATATTTAGCCTTACTTCCAAAGTTGAAAAATGGCCAAAATCGGTCAAAAAGTAAAGGCTAACCCCTTTACTTTTTGACCGATTTTGACCATAAAAAGTAAAAAAGTAAACTGGTTTATCTCATTAAGAATTGAATGGATTGTTCTACTTTTTTTCAGTGGTCATTCCATAGTTGGTGTGCTATACAATGAACTAAAATATTTAGCCTTACTTCCAAAGTTGAAAAATGGCCAAAATCGGTCAAAAAGTAAAGGCTAACCCCTTTACTTTTTGACCGATTTTGACCATAAAAAGTAAAAAAGTAAACTGGTTTATCTCATTAAGAATTGAATGGATTGTTCTACTTTTTTCAGTGGTTATTCTATAGTTGGTGTGCTATACAATGAACTAAAATATTTAGCCTTACTTCCAAAGTTGAAAAATGGCCAAAATCGGTCAAAAAGTAAAGGCTAACCCCTTTACTTTTTTTGACCGATTTTGACCATAAAAAGTAAAAAAGTAAACTGGTTTATCTCATTAAGAATTGAATGGATTGTTCTACTTTTTTCAGTGGTTATTCCATAGTTGGTGTGCTATACAATGAACTAAAATATTTAGCCTTACTTCCAAAGTTGAAAAATGGCCAAAATCGGTCAAAAAGTAAAGGCTACCCCCTTTACTTTTTGACCGATTTTGACCATAAAAAGTAAAAAAGTAAACTGGTTTATCTCATTAAGAATTGAATGGATTGTTCTACTTTTTCAGTGGTTATTCTATAGTTGGTGTGCTATACAATGAACTAAAATATTTAGCCTTACTTCCAAAGTTGAAAAATGGCCAAAATCGGTCAAAAAGTAAAGGCTAACCCCTTTACTTTTTGACCGATTTTCACCATAAAAAGTAAACTGGTTTATCTCATTAAGAATCGAATGGATTGTTCTACTTTTTTCAGTGGTTATTCCATAGTTGGTGTGCTATACAATGAACTAAAATATTTAGCCTTACTTCCAAAGTCGAAAAATGGCCAAAATCGGTCAAAAAGTAAAGGCTAACCCCTTTACTTTTTGACCAATTTTGACCATAAAAAGTAAAAAGGTAAACTGGTTTATCTCATTAAGAATTGAATGGATTGTTGTACTTTTTTCAGTGGTTATTCCATAGTTGGTGTGCTATACAATGAACTGAAATATTTAGCCTTACTTCCAAAGTCGAAAAATGGCCAAAATCGGTCAAAAAGTAAAGGCTAACCCCTTTACTTTTTGACCGATTTTGACCATAAAAAGTAAAAAAGTAAACTGGTTTATCTCATTAAGAATTGAATGGATTGTTCTACTTTTTTCAGTGGTTATTCCATAGTTGGTGTGCTATACAATGAACTAAAATATTTAGCCTTACTTCCAAAGTTGAAAAATGGCCAAAATCGGTCAAAAAGTAAAGGCTAACCCCTTTACTTTTTGACCGATTTTGACCATAAAAAGTAAAAAAGTAAACTGGTTTATCTCATTAAGAATTGAATGGATTGTTCTACTTTTTTCAGTGGTTATTCCATAGTTGGTGTGCTATACAATGAACTAAAATATTTAGCCTTACTTCCAAAGTTGAAAAATGGCCAAAATCGGTCAAAAAGTAAAGGCTAACCCCTTTACTTTTTGACCGATTTTGACCATAAAAAGTAAAAAAGTAAACTGGTTTATCTCATTAAGAATTGAATGGATTGTTCTACTTTTTTCAGTGGTTTTTCATAGTTGGTGTGCTATACAGTCAATTTGATTTCCTTTAAAATTTAAAAAAAAATATTAATTCCCTTGGGAATTAAAAAAATATGAAAATTTAATTCCCTTGGGAATTACTAATGAGAATTTGATTTCCTTCAAAATTAAAAAAAAATATTAATTCCCTTCGGAATTAAAAAAATATGAAAATTTAATTCCCTTGGGAATTACTAATGGGAATTTGATTTCCTTTAAAATTTAAAAAAAATATTAATTCCCTTGGGAATTAAAAAATATGAAAATTTAATTCCCTTGGGAATTACTAATGAGAATTTGATTTCCTTTAAAATTTAAAAAAAAATATTAATTCCCTTGGGAATTAAAAAAATATGAAAATTTAATTCCCTTGGGAATTACTAATGAGAATTTGATTTCCTTTAAAATTTAAAAAAAAATATTAATTCCCTTGGAATTAAAAAAATATGAAAATTTAATTCCCTTGGGAATTACTAATGAGAATTTGATTTCCTTTAAAATTTAAAAAAAAATATTAAATTCCCTTGGGAATTAAAAAAATATGAAAATTTAATTCCCTTGGGAATTACTAATGAGAATTTGATTTCCTTTAAAATTAAAAAAAATATTAATTCCCTTGGGAATTAAAAAAATATGAAAATTTAATTCCCTTGGGAATTACTAATGAGAATTTGATTTCCTTTAAAATTTAAAAAAAAATATTAATTCCCTTGGGAATTAAAAAATATGAAAATTTAATTCCCTTGGGAATTACTAATGAGAATTTGATTTCCTTTTAAAATTTAAAAAAAATATTAATTCCCTTGGGAATTAAAAAAATATGAAAATTTAATTCCCTTGGGAATTACTAATGAGAATTTGATTTCCTTTAAAATTTAAAAAAAATATTAATTCCCTTGGGAATTAAAAAAATATGAAAATTTAATTCCCTTGGGAATTACTAATGAGAATTTGATTTCCTTTAAAATTTAAAAAAAAATATTAATTCCCTTGGGAATTAAAAAAATATGAAAATTTAATTCCCTTGGGAATTACTAATGAGAATTTGATTTCCTTTAAAATTAAAAAAAAATTAATTCCCTTGGGAATTAAAAAAATATGAAAATTTAATTCCCTTGGGAATTACTAATGGGAATTTGATTTCCTTTAAAATTTAAAAAAAATATTAATTCCCTTGGGAATTAAAAAATATGAAAATTTAATTCCCTTGGGAATTACTAATGAGAATTTGATTTCCTTTAAAATTTAAAAAAAAATATTAATTCCCTTGGGAATTAATAAAAATATAAAAATTTAATTCCCTTGGGAATTACTAATGAGAATTTGATTTCCTTTAAAATTTAAAAAAAAATATTAATTCCCTTGGAATTAAAAAAATATGAAAAAATTTAATTCCCTTGGGGAATTACTAATGAGAATTTGATTTCCTTTAAAAATTTAAAAAAAAATATTAATTCCCTTGGGAATTAATAAAAATATAAAAATTTAATTCCCTTGGGAATTACTAATGAGAATTTGATTTCCTTTAAAATTTAAAAAAATATTAATTCCCTTGGGAATTACTAATGAGAATTTGATTTCCTTTAAAATTTAAAAAAAATATTAATTCCCTTGGGAATTAAAAAAATATGAAAATTTAATTCCCTTGGGAATTACTAATGAGAATTTGATTTCCTTTAAAATTTAAAAAAAAATATTAATTCCCTTGGGAATTAAAAAAATATGAAAATTTAATTCCCTTGGGAATTACTAATGAGGAATTTGATTTCCTTTAAAATTAAAAAAAAAAAATTAATTCCCTTGGGAATTAAAAAAAATATGAAAAATTTAATTCCCTTGGGAAATTACTAATGGGAATTTGATTTCCTTTAAAATTTAAAAAAAATATTAATTCCCTTGGGAATTAAAAAAATATGAAAATTTAATTCCCTTGGGAATTACTAATGAGAATTTGATTTCCTTTAAAATTTAAAAAAAAATATTAATTCCCTTGGGAATTAAAAAAATATGAAAATTTAATTCCCTTGGGAATTACTAATGAGAATTTGATTTCCTTTAAAATTTAAAAAAAAATATTAATTCCCTTGGAATTAAAAAAATATGAAAATTTAATTCCCTTGGGAATTACTAATGAGAATTTGATTTCCTTTAAAATTTAAAAAAAAATATTAATTCCCTTGGGAATTAATAAAAATATAAAAATTTAATTCCCTTGGGAATTACTAATGAGAATTTGATTTCCTTTAAAATTTAAAAAAATATTAATTCCCTTGGGAATTACTAATGAGAATTTGATTTCCTTTAAAATTTAAAAAAAATATTTAATTCCCTTGGGAATTAAAAAAAATATGAAAAATTTAATTCCCTTGGGAATTACTAATGAGAATTTGATTTCCTTTTAAAATTAAAAAAAAATATTAATTCCCTTGGGAATTAAAAAAATATGAAAATTTAATTCCCTTGGGAATTACTAATGAGAATTTGATTTCCTTTAAAATTTAAAAAAAATATTAATTCCCTTGGGAATTAAAAAATATGAAAATTTAATTCCCTTGGGAATTACTAATGAGAATTTGATTTCCTTTAAAATTTAAAAAAAATATTAATTCCCTTGGGAATTAAAAATAATATGAAAATTTAATTCCCGTTGGGAATTACTAATGAGAATTTGATTTCCTTTAAAATTAAAAAAAAAATATTAATTCACTTGGGAATTAAAAAAATATGAAAATTTAATTCCCTTGGGAATTACTAATGAGAATTTGATTTCCTTTAAAATTTAAAAAAAAATATTAATTCCCTTGGGAATTAAAAAATATGAAAATTTAATTCCCTTGGGAATTACTAATGAGAATTTTGATTTCCTTTAAAATTTAAAAAAATATTAATTCCTTGGGAATTAAAAAAATATGAAAATTTAATTCCCTTGGGAATTACTAATGAGAATTTGATTTCCTTTAAAATTTAAAAAAAAATATTAATTCCCTTGGGAATTAAAAAAAATATTGAAAATTTAATTCCCTTGGGAATTAACTAATGAGAATTTGATTTCCTTTAAAATTTAAAAAAAAATATTAATTCCCTTGGGAATTTAATAAAAATATAAAAATTTAATTCCCTTGGGAATTACTAATGAGAATTTGATTTTCCTTTAAAATTTAAAAAATATTAATTCCCTTGGGAATTAAAAAAATATGAAAATTTAATTCCCTTGGGAATTACTAATGAGAATTTGATTTCCTTTAAAATTTAAAAAAAATATTAATTCCCTTGGGAATTAAAAAAATATGAAAAATTTAATTCCCTTGGGAATTACTAATGAGAATTTGATTTTCCTTTAAAATTAAAAAAAAATATTAATTCCCTTGGGAATTAAAAAAATATGAAAATTTAATTCCCTTGGGAATTACTAATGAGAATTTTGATTTCCTTTAAAATTTAAAAAAAAATATTAATTCCCTTGGGAATTAAAAAATATGAAAATTTAATTCCCTTGGGAATTACTAATGAGAATTTGATTTCCTTTAAAATTTAAAAAAAATATTAATTCCCTTGGGAATTAAAAAAAAATATGAAAATTTAATTCCCTTGGGAAATTACTAATGAGAATTTGATTTCCTTTAAAATTAAAAAAAAATATTAATTCCCTTGGGAATTAAAAAAATATGAAAATTTAATTCCCTTGGGAATTACTAATGAGAATTTGATTTCCTTTAAAATTTAAAAAAAAATTTAATTCCCTTGGGAATTAAAAAATATGAAAATTTAATTCCCTTGGGAATTACTAATGAGAATTTGATTTCCTTTAAAATTTAAAAAAAAATATTAATTCCCTTGGGGAATTAAAAAAATATGAAAAATTTAATTCCCTTGGGAATTACTAATGAGAATTTGATTTCCTTTAAAATTTAAAAAAAAATATTAATTCCCTTGGGAATTAAAAAAATATAAAAATTTAATTCCTTGGGAATTACTAATGAGAATTTGATTTCCTTTAAAATTTAAAAAAAATATTAATTCCCTTGGGAATTAAAAAAAATATGAAAAATTTAATTCCCTTGGGAATTACTAATGAGAATTTGATTTCCTTTAAAATTTAAAAAAAAATATTAATTCCCTTGGGAATTAAAAAAATATGAAAATTTAATTCCCTTGGGAATTACTAATGAGAATTTGATTTCCTTTAAAATTAAAAAAAAAAATTAATTCCCTTGGGAATTAAAAAAATATGAAAATTTAATTCCCTTGGGAATTACTAATGAGAATTTGATTTCCTTTAAAATTTAAAAAAAATATTAATTCCCTTGAGAATTAAAAAATATGAAAATTTAATTCCCTTGGGAATTACTAATGAGAATTTGATTTCCTTTAAAATTTAAAAAAAAAAATTAATTCCCTTGGGAATTAAAAAAATATGAAAATTTAATTCCCTTGGGAATTACTAATGAGAATTTGATTTCCTTTAAAATTTAAAAAAAAATATTAATTCCCTTGGGAATTAAAAAAATATAAAAATTTAATTCCCTTGGGAATTACTAATGAGAATTTGATTTCCTTTAAAATTTAAAAAAATATTAATTCCCTTCGGAATTAAAAAAATATGAAAATTTAATTCCCTTGGGAATTACTAATGAGAATTTGATTTCTTTAAAATTTAAAAAAAATATTAATTCCCTTGGGAATTAAAAATATGAAAATTTAATTCCCTTGGGAATTACTAATGAGAATTTGATTTCCTTTAAAATTTAAAAAAAATATTAATTCCCTTGGGAATTAAAAAAATATGAAAATTTAATTCCCTTGGGAATTACTAATGAGAATTTGATTTCCTTTAAAATTTAAAAAAAAATATTAATTCCCTTGGGAATTAAAAAAATATGAAAATTTAATTCCCTTGGGAATTACTAATGAGAATTTGATTTCCTTTAAAATTAAAAAAAAAAAATTAATTCCCTTGGGAATTAAAAAAATTTGAAAATTTAATTCCCTTGGGAATTACTAATGAGAATTTGATTTTCCTTTAAAATTTAAAAAAAAATATTAATTCCCTTGGGAATTAATATAAATATAAAAATTTAATTCCCTTGGGAATTACTAATTGAGAATTTGATTTCCTTTAAAATTTAAAAAAATATTAATTCCCTTGGGAATTAAAAAAATATGGAAAATTTAATTCCCTTGGGAATTACTAATGGAGAATTTGATTTCCTTTAAAATTTAAAAAAAAAATATTAATTCCCTTGGGAATTAAAAAAATATGAAAATTTAATTCCCTTGGGAATTACTAATGAGAATTTGATTTCCTTTAAAATTAAAAAAAAATATTAATTCCCTTGGGAATTAAAAAAATATGAAAATTTAATTCCCTTGGGAATTACTAATTGAGAATTTGATTTCCTTTAAAATTTAAAAAAAATATTAATTCCCTTGGGAATTAAAAAAATATGAAAATTTAATTCCCTTGGGAATTACTAATGAGAATTTGATTTCCTTTAAAATTTAAAAAAAAATATTAATTCCCTTGGGAATTAAAAAAATATGAAAATTTAATTCCCTTGGGAATTACTAATGAGAATTTGATTTCCTTTAAAATTTAAAAAAAAAAATTAATTCCCTTGGGAATTAAAAAAATATAAAAAATTTAATTCCCTTGGGAATTACTAATGAGAATATTGATTTCCTTTAAAATTTAAAAAATATTAATTCCCTTGGGAATTAAAAAAATATGAAAATTTAATTCCCTTGGGAATTACTAATGAGAATTTGATTTCCTTTAAAATTAAAAAAAAATATTAATTCCCTTGGGAATTAAATTTTCATATTTTTTTTATTCCCAAGGGAATTAATATTTTTTTTAAATTTTAAGAGCAAATCAAATTCTCATTAGTAATTCCCAAGGGAATTAAATTTTCATATTTTTTTAATTCCCAAGGGAATTAATATTTTTTTTTAAATTTTAAAGGAAATCAAATTCTCATTAGTAATTCCCAAGGGAATTAAATTTTCATATTTTTTTAATTCCCAAGGGAATTAATATTTTTTTTTTAAATTTTAAAGGAAATCAAATTTCTCATTAGTAATTCCCAAGGGAATTAAATTTTCATATTTTTTTAATTCCCAAGGGAATTAATATTTTTTTTAATTTTAAAGGAAATCAAATTCTCATTAGTAATTCCCAAGGGAATTAAATTTTCATCTTTTTTTAACTCCCAAGGGAATTAATTTTTTTTTTAAATTTTAGAGGAAATCAAATTCTCATTAGTAATTCCCAAGGGAATTAAATTTTCATATTTTTTTAATTCCCAAGGGAATTAATATTTTTTTTTAAATTTTAAAGGAAATCAAATTCTCATTAGTAATTCCCAAGGGAATTAAATTTTCATATTTTTTAATTCCCAAGGGAATTAAAATTTTTTTTAATTTTAAAGGAAATCAAATTCTCATTAGTAATTCCCAAGGGAATTAAATTTTCATCTTTTTTTAACTCCCAAGGGAATTAATTTTTTTTTTTAATTTTAAAGGAAATCAAATTCTCATTAGTAATTCCCAAGGGAATTAAATTTTCATATTTTTTTAATTCCCAAGGGAATTAATATTTTTTTTTTAAATTTTAAAAGAAATCAAATTCTCATTAGTAATTCCCAAGGGAATTAAATTTTCATATTTTTTTAATTCCCAAGGGAATTAATATTTTTTTTAAATTTTAAAGGAAATCAAATTCTCATTAGTAATTCCCAAGGGAATTAAATTTTCATATTTTTTTAATTCCCAAGGGAATTAATATTTTTTTTTAAATTTTAAAGGAAATCAAATTTCTATTAATAATTTCCCAAGGGTATTAAATTTTCATATTTTTTTTAATTCCCAAGGGAATTAATATTTTTTTTAAATTTTAAAAGAAATCAAATTCATATTAGTAATTCCCAAGGGAATTAAATTTTCATATTTTTTTAATTCCCAAGGGAATTAATATTTTTTTTTAAATTTTAAAGGAAATCAAATTCTCATTAGTAATTCCCAAGGGAATTAAATTTTCATATTTTTTTAACTCCCAAGGGAATTAATATTTTTTTTAAATTTTAAAGGAAATCAAATTCTCATTAGTAATTCCCAAGGGAATTAAATTTTCATCTTTTTTTAATTCCCAAGGGAATTAATATTTTTTTTTAAATTTTAAAGGAAATCAAATTCTCATTAGTAATTCCCAAGGGAATTAAATTTTCATATTTTTTAATTCCCAAGGGAATTAATATTTTTTTTTAATTTTAAAGGAAATCAAATTCTCATTAGTAATTCCCAAGGGAATTAAATTTTCATCTTTTTTTAACTCCCAAGGGAATTAATTTTTTTTTTAAATTTTAAAGGAAATCAAATTCTCATTAGTAATTCCCAAGGGAATTAAATTTTCATCTTTTTTTAACTCCCAAGGGAATTAATTTTTTTTTTAAATTTTAAAGGAAATCAAATTCTCATTAGTAATTCCCAAGGGAATTAAATTTTCATATTTTTTTAATTCCCAAGGGAATTAATATTTTTTTTTAAATTTTAAAGGAAATCAAATTCTCATTAGTAATTCCCAAGGGAATTAAATTTTCAAATTTTTTTAATTCCCAAGGGAATTAATTTTTTTTTTTAAATTTTAAAGGAAATCAAATTCTCATTACTAATTCCCAAGGGAATTAAATTTTCATATTTTTTTAATTCCCAAGGGAATTAATATTTTTTTTTAAATTTTAAAGGAAATCAAATTCTCATTAGTAATTCCCAAGGGAATTAAATTTTCATCTTTTTTTAACTCCCAAGGGAATTAATTTTTTTTTTAAATTTTAAAGGAAATCAAATTCTCATTAGTAATTCCCAAGGGAATTAAATTTTCATATTTTTTTAATTCCCAAGGGAATTAATATTTTTTTTTAAATTTTAAAGGAAATCAAATTCTCATTAGTAATTCCCAAGGGAATTAAATTTTCATATTTTTTTAATTCCCAAGGGAATTAATTTTTTTTTTTAAATTTTAAAGGAAATCAAATTCATATTAGTAATTCCCAAGGGAATTAAATTTTCATATTTTTTTTAATTCCCAAGGGAATTAATATTTTTTTTAAATTTTAAAGGAAATCAAATTCTGATTAGTAATTCCCAAGGGAATTAAATTTTCATATTTTTTTAATTCCCAAGGGAATTAATATTTTTTTTTAAATTTTAAAGGAAATCAAATTCTCATTAGTAATTCCCAAGGGAATTAAATTTTCATATTTTTTTAATTCCCAAGGGAATTAATATTTTTTTTTAATTTTAAAGGAAATCAAATTCTCATTAGTAATTCCCAAGGGAATTAAATTTTCATCTTTTTTTAACTCCCAAGGGAATTAATTTTTTTTTTAAATTTTCATATTTTTTTTATTCCCAAGGGAATTAATTTTTTTTTTTAAATTTTAAAGGAAATCAAATTCATATTAGTAATTCCCAAGGGAATTAAATTTTCATATTTTTTTAATTCCCAAGGGAATTAATATTTTTTTTTAAATTTTAAAGGAAATCAAATTCTCATTAGTAATTCCCAAGGGAATTTAATTTTCATATTTTTTTAATTCCCAAGGGAATTAATTTTTTTTTTTTAATTTTAAAGGAAATCAAATTCTCATTAGTAATTCCCAAGGGAATTAAATTTTCATCTTTTTTTAACTCCCAAGGGAATTAATTTTTTTTTTAAATTTTAAAGGAAATCAAATTCTCATTAGTAATTCCCAAGGGAATTAAATTTTCATATTTTTTTAATTCCCAACGGAATTAATATTTTTTTTTAAATTTTAAAGGAAATCAAATTCTCATTAGTAATTCCCAAGGGAATTAAATTTTCATATTTTTTTAATTCCCAAGGGAATTAATTTTTTTTTTTAAATTTTAAAGGAAATCAAATTCATATTAGTAATTCCCAAGGGAATTAAATTTTCATATTTTTTTTAATTCCCAAGGGAATTAATATTTTTTTTAAATTTTAAAGGAAATCAAATTCTGATTAGTAATTCCCAAGGGAATTAAATTTTCATATTTTTTTAATTCCCAAGGGAATTAATATTTTTTTTTAAATTTTAAAGGAAATCAAATTCTCATTAGTAATTCCCAAGGGAATTAAATTTTCATATTTTTTTAATTCCCAAGGGAATTAATATTTTTTTTTTATTTTTAAAGGAAATCAAATTCTCATTAGTAATTCCCAAGGGAATTAAATTTTCATCTTTTTTTAACTCCCAAGGGAATTAATTTTTTTTTTAAATTTTCATATTTTTTTTATTCCCAAGGGAATTAATTTTTTTTTTTAAATTTTAAAGGAAATCAAATTCATATTAGTAATTCCCAAGGGAATTAAATTTTCATATTTTTTTAATTCCCAAGGGAATTAATATTTTTTTTTAAATTTTAAAGGAAATCAAATTCTCATTAGTAATTCCCAAGGGAATTTAATTTTCATATTTTTTTAATTCCCAAGGGAATTAATTTTTTTTTTTTAATTTTAAAGGAAATCAAATTCTCATTAGTAATTCCCAAGGGAATTAAATTTTCATATTTTTTTAATTCCCAAGGGAATTAAATTTTCATATTTTTTTTAATTCCCAATTTTTTTAATTCCAATTAGCCTTTACTTTTTGACCGATTTTGGCCATTTTTCAACTTTGGAAGTAAGGCTAAATACTTTAGTTCATTGTATAGCACACCAACTATGGAATAACCACTGAAAAAAGTAGAACAATCCATTCAATTTTTAATGAGATAAACCAGTTTACTTTTTTACTTTTTATGGTCAAAATCGGTCAAAAAGTAAAGGGGTTAGGCTTTACTTTTTGACCGATTTTGGCCATTTTTCAACTTTGGAAGTAAGGCTAAATATTTTAGTTCATTGTATAGCACACCAACTATGGAATAACGAGTAAAAAAACGTAGAGCAATCCATTCAATTCTTAATGAGATAAACCAGTTTACTTTTTTACTTTTTATGGTCAAAATCGGTCAAAAAGTAAAGGGGTTAGCCTTTACTTTTTGACCGATTTTGGCCATTTTTCAACTTTGGAAGTAAGGCTAAATATTTTAGTTCATTGTAATAGCACACCAACTATGGAATAACCACTGAAAAAAAGTAGAAACAATCCATTCAAATCTTAATGAGATAAACCAGTTTACTTTTTTTACTTTTTATGGTCAAAATCGGTCAAAAAGTAAAGGGGTTAGCCTTTACTTTTTGACCGATTTTGGCCATTTTTCAACTTTGGAAGCAAGGCTAAATATTTTAGTTCATTGTATAGCACACCAACTATGGAATAACCAGTGAAAAAAGTAGAACAATCCATTCAATTTTTTAATGAGATAAACCACTTTTACTTTTTTACTTTTTATGGTCAAAATCGGTCAAAAAGTAAAGGGGTTAGCCTTTACTTTTTGACCGATTTTGGCGATTTTTCAACTTTGGAAGTAAGGCTAAATATTTTAGTTCATTGTATAGCTCACCAACTATGGAATAACACTGAAAAAAAGTAGAACAATCCATTCAATTCTTAATGAGATAAACCAGTTTACTTTTTTACTTTTTATGGTCAAAATCGGTCAAAAAGTAAAGGGGTTAGCCTTTACTTTTTGACCGATTTTGGCCATTTTTCAACTTTGGAAGTAAGGCTAAATATTTTAGTTCATTGTATAGCACACCAACTATGGAATAACCACTGAAAAAAAAAGTAGAACAATCCATTCAATTCTTAATGAGATAAACCAGTTTACTTTTTTACTAAAAGTTACTTTTTGACCGATTTTGGCCATTTTTCAACTTTGGAAGTAAGGCTAAATATTTTAGTTCATTGTATAGCACACCAACTATGGAATAACGAGTAAAAAAAAGTAGAACAATCCATTCAATTCTTAATGAGATAAACCAGTTTACTTTTTTACTTTTTATGGTCAAAATCGGTCAAAAAGTAAAGGGGTTAGCCTTTACTTTTTGACCGATTTTGGCCATTTTTCAACTTTGGAAGTAAGGCTAAATATTTTAGTTCATTGTATAGCACACCAACTATGGAATAACCACTGAAAAAAGTAGAACAATCCATTCAATTCTTAATGAGATAAACCAGTTTACTTTTTTACTTTTTATGGTCAAAATCGGTCAAAAAGTAAAGGGGTTAGCCTTTACTTTTTGACCGATTTTGGCCATTTTTCAACTTTGGAAGGAAGGCTAAATATTTTAGTTCATTGTATAGCACACCAACTATGGAATAACCACTGAAAATAGTAGAACAATCCATTCAATTTTTAATGAGATAAACCAGTTTACTTTTTAACTTTTTATGGTCAAAATCGGTCAAAAAGTAAAGGGGTTAGCCTTTACTTTTTGACCGATTTTGGCCATTTTTCAACTTTGGAAGTAAGGCTAAATATTTTAGTTCATTGTATAGCACACCAACTATGGAATAACCACTGAAAAAAGTAGAACAATCCATTCAATTCTTAATGAGATAAACCAGTTTACTTTTTTACTTTTTATGGTCAAAATCGGTCAAAAAGTAAAGGGGTTAGCCTTTACTTTTTGACCGATTTTGGCCATTTTTCAACTTTGGAAGCAAGGCTAAATATTTTAGTTCATTGTATAGCACACCAACTATGGAATAACCAGTGAAAAAAGTAGAACAATCCATTCAATTTTTAATGAGATAAACCACTTTACTTTTTTACTTTTTATGGTCAAAATCGGTCAAAAAGTAAAGGGGTTAGCCTTTACTTTTTGACCGATTTTGGCCATTTTTCAACTTTGGAAGTAAGGCTAAATATTTTAGTTCATTGTATAGCACACCAACTATGGAATAACCACTGAAAAAAGTAGAACAATCCATTCAATTCTTAATGAGATAAACCAGTTTACTTTTTTTACTTTTTTATGGTCAAAATCGGTCAAAAAGTAAAGGGGTTAGCCTTTACTTTTTGACCGATTTTGGCCATTTTTCAACTTTGGAAGTAAGGCTAAATAATTTTAGTTCATTGTATAGCACACCAAAACTATGGAATAACCACTGAAAAAAGTAGAACAATCCATTCAATTCTTAATGAGATAAACCAGTTTACTTTTTTACTTTTTATGGTCAAAATCGGTCAAAAAGTAAAGGGGTTAGCCTTTACTTTTTGACCGATTTTGGCCATTTTTCAACTTTGGGAAGTAAGGCTAAATATTTTAGTTCATTGTATAGCACACCAACTATGGAATAACCACTGAAAAAAAAAGTAGAACAATCCATTCAATTCTTAATGAGATAAACCAGTTTACTTTTTTACTAAAAGTTACTTTTTGACCGATTTTGGCCATTTTTCAACTTTGGAAGTAAGGCTAAATATTTTAGTTCATTGTATAGCACACCAACTATGGAATAACGAGTAAAAAAAAGTAGAACAATCCATTCAATTCTTAATGAGATAAACCAGTTTACTTTTTTACTTTTTATGGTCAAAATCGGTCAAAAAGTAAAAGGGGTTAGCCTTTACTTTTTGACCGATTTTGGCCATTTTTCAACTTTGGAAGTAAGGCTAAATATTTTAGTTCATTGTATAGCACACCAACTATGGAATAACCACTGAAAATAGTAGAACAATCCATTCAATTTTTAATGAGATAAACCAGTTTACTTTTTATGGTCAAAATCGGTCAAAAAGTAAAGGGGTTAGCCTTTACTTTTTGACCGATTTTGGCCATTTTTTCAACTTTGGAAGTAAGGCTAAATATTTTAGTTCATTGTATAGCACACCAACTATGGAATAACCACTGAAAAAAGTAGAACAATCCATTCAATTTTTAATGAGATAAACCAGTTTACTTTTTTACTTTTTATGGTCAAAATCGGTCCAAAAAGTAAAGGGGTTAGCCTTTACTTTTTGACCGATTTTGGCCATTTTTCAACTTTGGAAGTAAGGCTAAATATTTTAGTTCATTGTATAGCACACCAACTATGGAATAACCACTGAAATAAAGTAGAACAATCCATTCAATTCTTAATGAGATAAACCAGTTTACTTTTTTACTTTTTATGGGTCAAAATCGGTCAAAAAGTAAAGGGGTTAGCCTTTACTTTTTGACCGATTTTGGCATTTTTCAACTTTGGAAGTAAGGCTAAATATTTTAGTTCATTGTATAGCACACCAACTATGGAATAACCACTGAAAAAAGTAGAACAATCCATTCAATTCTTAATGAGATAAACCAGTTTACTTTTTTACTTTTTATGGTCAAAATCGGTCAAAAAGTAAAGGGGTTAGCCTTTACTTTTTGACCGATTTTGGCCATTTTTCAACTTTGGAAGTAAGGCTAAATATTTTAGTTCATTGTATAGCACACCAACTATGGAATAACCACTGAAAAAAAAAGTAGAACAATCCATTCAATTCTTAATGAGATAAACCAGTTTACTTTTTTACTAAAAGTTACTTTTTGACCGATTTTGGCCATTTTTCAACTTTGGAAGTAAGGCTAAATATTTTAGTTCATTGTATAGCACACCAACTATGGAATAACGAGTAAAAAAAAGTAGAACAATCCATTCAATTCTTAATGAGATAAACCACTTTACTTTTTTACTTTTTATGGTCAAAATCGGTCAAAAAGTAAAGGGGTTAGCCTTTACTTTTTGACCGATTTTGGCCATTTTTCAACTTTGGAACTAAGGCTAAATATTTTAGTTCATCCGATTTTGGCCGTTTTTCAACTTTGGAAGTAAGGCTAAATATTTTAGTTCATTGTATAGACACCAACTATGGAATAACCACTGAAAATAGTAGAACAATCCATACAATTTTTAATGAGATAAACCAGTTTACTTTTTTACTTTTTATGGTCAAAATCGGTGCAAAAAGCTAAAGGGGTTAGCACTTTACTTTTTGACCGAATTTTGGCCATTTTTTCAGACTTTGGAAGTAAGGCTAATTATTTTAGTTCCATTGTATAGGCACACACCAACTATGGAATAACCACTGATAAAAGTAGAACAAGTCCATGTTAATTCTTAATGAGATAAACCAGTTTAACTTTTTTATGGTCAAAATCGGTCAAAAAGTAAAGGGGGTTAGCCTTTACTTTCTTTTGACCGATTTTGGCCATAGTTTTTCAACATTTGGAAGTAAGGCTAAATATTTTAGATTCATGTTGGTTATAAACACTAACCAACTATGGAATAACCACTGAAAATAGCTTAGAACATTCCATTCCATTTTTTTAATGAGATAAACCAATTTTTACTTTTTTACTTTTTCATGGTCAACAATCGGTCAACAAAGTAAAGGGGTTAGCCTTATACTTTTTGACCGATTTTTGGCCATTTTTCAAACTTTCGGGATAGTAAGAGGTCTAAATATTTTAGTTCATTGTATAGCACACCACCAACTATGGAATAACCACTTAAAAAAATGGAGAACAATTCCATTCAATTGTTTTAATTGAGATAAAACCAGTTTACTTTTTTAACTTTTTTATGGTCCAAACATCGGTTCAAAAAGTAAGGGTGTAGTTTAGCTCTTTACTTTTGACCGATTTTTGGCCATTTTTCCAACTTTGGAAGTAAGGGCTAAATATTTTAGTTCATTGTTTAACACACCATACTTATGGAATAACACACTGAAAATAGTTAGATATAACAAATCCATTCAATTTTTAATGAGGATAAACCAGTTTTACTTTCTTACTTTTTGATGGTCCAAAATCGGTCAAAAAGTAAAGGGGTTAGCCTTTACTTTCTGGACCGATTTTGGCCATTTTTCAACTTTGGAAGTTAAGGCTTAAAATATTTTAGTTTCATTGTATAGCACACCAACCTAGTGGAATGAACCATGTGAAAAAGTGAGTAACAATTCCATTCAATTCTTTAATGAGATAAACCACTTTACTTTTTTACTTTTTATGGTCAAAATCGGGGTCAGAAAAGTAAAGGGCGTTAGCACTTTACTTTTTGACCGATTTTGGCCATTTTTCAACTTTGGAAGTAAGGGCTAAATATTTTAGTTTCATCCGATTTTGGCCGTTTTTCAATCTTTGGAAGTAAGGCTAAATATTTTAGTTCATTGCTATAGGCACACCAACTATGGAATTACCACTAGAAAATAAGTAGGAAAACAATCCATTCAATTTTGGGGTAATGAGATAAAACACCCAGTTTACCTTTTTTTACTTTTTAATGGTCAAAAATCGGTCAAAAAAGTAAAGGGGTTAGCCTTTACTTTTTGACCCGATTTTGGCCAGTATTCAACTTTGGAAGTAAGGCCTAAATATTTTAGTTTCGCATTGTAATAGCACACCAACTATGGTAATAACCACTGAAAACAAGTAGAAACCGAATCCCAATTCAATTCTTAATGAGATATAAATACCAGTTTACTTTTTTTACTTTTTATGGTCAAAATCGGTCAACAAAGGAAAGGGGTTAGGCCTTGTACTTTTGACCCGATTTTGGCCAATTTTTCAACTTTGGAAGTTAAGGCTAAATATTTTAGTTCAGTGTATACCACACCAACTATGGAATAATCCACTGAAAATAGTAGAACAATCCATTCAATTTTTAATGGAGATAATACCAGCTTTAACTTTTTTATGTACTTTTTTATGGTCAAAATCGGTCAAAAAGTAAAGGGGTTAGCCTTTACTTTTTTGACCGATTTTGGGCCATTTTTTCAACTTTGGAAGTAAGGCTAAAATATTTGTAGTTCAGTCCGATTTTAGGCGTTTTTCAACTTTGGAAGTAAGGCGTAAATATTTTAGTTCATTGGTTATAACACACCAACTATGGAATAACCACTGAAAATAGTAGAACAATCCCAGTTCAATTTTTAATGAGATAAACCAGTTTACTTTTTTTTGTATTCTTTTTCATGGTCAAGAATCGGAGTCAATAAAGTAAAGGGGTTAGCCCTTTACTATTTTTGGACCGATTTTGGGCCAATGTTTTCAACTTTGGAAGTAAGTGCTAAATACTTTAGTGTCATTGTATAAGCACAACCCAACTATGGAATAACCACTTGAATAAAAGTAGATCAAACCATTAATTTTTAAATGAGATAAACAAGTTTACTTTTTTACTTTTTATGGTCAAAAATCTGGTCAAAAAGTAAAGGGGTTAGCCTTTACTTTTTGGACCGATTTTGGGACATTTTTCAACTTTGGAAGTAAGGCTAATATTTTTTAGTTCATTGCTATAGCACACCAAGCTATGGAATAACCACTGAAAAAAAGGTAGAAACAATCCATTCAATTTCTTAATGAGGACAAACCAGTTTACTTTTTTACTTTTTATGGTTCAAATTCGGTCAAAAAGTAAAGGGGTTAGCCTTTACTTTTTGACCGATTTTGGCCATTTTTCATACTTTGAGAGCTAAGGCTAAATAATTTAGTTCATTGTATAGCAAACCAACTATGGAATAACCACTGAAAAAAGTTTAGAACAATCCCTTTAAATTTTTAATGAGATATAACCAGTTTACTTTTTTACTTTTTTATGGTCAAAATCGGTCAAAAAGTAAAAGGGGTTAGCCTTTACTTTTTGACCGGATTTTGGCCATTTTTCAACTTTTGGACAGTAAGGCTCAAATACTTTAGTTTCATTGTATTGCACACCAACTATGGAATAACCACTGAAAAACAGAAGAACAATCCATTTCCAATTTTTAATGAGATAAACCAGTTTCCTTTTGTTACTTTTTATGGTCAAAATCGGTCAAAAAGTAAAGGGGTTAGTTAGGCCTTTACTTTTTGACCGATTTTGGCCAATTTTTCAACTTGGGAAGTAAGGCTAAATATTTTAGTTCAGTGTAATAGCACCCCAACTATGGAATATCCACTGAAAAATAGTGTAGAACAATCCATTTTAAATTCTTAATGAGGATAAACCACTTTACTTTTTTACTTTTTCCATTGGTCAAAATCGGTCAAAAAGTAAAAGGGGGTTAGCACTTTACTTTTTGACCGATTTTGGCCATTGGTCAACTTTGGGACAGTTAAGGTCTAAATATTTTAGTTCATTGTATAGCACACCAACTTATGGAATAACCGCTTAAAAATGTAGAACAATCCATTCAATTTTTAATGAGATAAACAAGTTTACTTTTTTACTTTTTTATGGTCAAAATCGGTCAAAAAGTAAAGGGGTTAAGCCTTTACTTTTTGACCGATTTTTGGCCATTTTTCAACTTTGGGAAGTAAGGCTAAATATTTTTTAGTTCATTGTATAGCACACCAACTATGGAATAACCACTGAATACAGTAGACACAATCGCCATTCAATTTTTAATGAGATAAACCAGTGTACATTTTTTACTTTTTATGTTCAAAAATCGGTCAAAAAGTAAATGGGGTTTGCCTTTACTTTTTGACCGATTTTGGCCATTTTTCAACTTTGGAAGTAAGGCTAAAGAGTTAGTTCATTTGTATAGCACACCAACTATGGCATATAACCACTGAAAAAAGGTAGAACAATCCATTCAATTCTTAATGAGATATTACCTGTTTATCTTTTTTACTTTTTGATGGTCAAAAATCCGGTCAAAAAGTTAAAGGGGGTTAGCCTTTACTTTTTGACCGATTTTTCTGGCCTTTTTTTCAACTTTGGAAAGTAGGGCTAAATACTTTAGTTCATTGTATAGCACACCAACTATGGAATAACCACTGGAAAAAGTAGAACAATCCATTCAATTCTTAAATGAGATAAACCAGTTTACTTTTTTACTTTTTATGGTCAAAAATCGG